>JAWQEG010002832.1:7500-22500 GCA_033782935.1 Petrolisthes cinctipes | reverse complement strand
CTGCAAAGTCCGCTCTCCCCATGTCTAATTTTCTATGCACCGGGGTCACGGACTCCATAGTAGAGACCTTAACTGAAAATCTTATAAGCTTGTGGTCGCTTCCACCTATTTCTTCATTTACAGAGAGGTCTTGAATGATGTCATCCTCGGAGGTGAGGACCAAGTCGAGTATGTTAGCACCTCTTGTTGGCTCCCTTACCCATTGAGTGAGGAATTCATCATTTACAAACTCCAAGAGTAGTGTGTTCTCGGCAGAGGGCTCTCTGGTTTCCCAGTCAACATGTGTGTTGAAGTCCCCCATAAGGATGCACACCCTGCCGTCCACTAGTTCACCCAGCAACTGGTATAGGTCCCTGTCCATCTCATTGAGTTGTCCAGGGGGTCTATAAAGCAGCAGGGTTCTGTATTTTGCAGTGCCTATTTCTAGGTCAACTCCAAGGTGCTCGTGGTTCGATGTGATGTTGCAGGTCATCGATTTGATGGAGTTCTTTACATACAACAGCACACCACCACCCCCTCTGTCCTCTCTATCTTTGTGGAAGAGTTGGTAGCCTGGAATCACGAATTCCCCTTCAAGATCTCTGTCTGAGGTTCTCAACCATGACTCCGTTATGGCCACCATCTCGGGTTCCTCTGTCGCAACGAGGGCCCGCAGTTCCAAAAACTTGTTTCGGATGGACCTGGCGTTGAACAATAGAACCTTCAGGGAACCCCTAACTGCAGGGCTCCCTATACTCTTCCGTTTCCCGGTTTGGTCATTGTCCTGGTAGTGCTGGGGATATCCTTCTTCAGGATCTCAGCGAATGTCTTCTCTGGGGTCACTCTAGCATAGCGACGAGGACTCTCCTCCACGCTCGGTCGAGTGCTCCTGAGACATCGTCGGACGGCGTCTTCCATTAATTTGGAAAGCACTTCTTTCCCCTTTAGTGAGAGATGTGTGCCATCCCTCTGGTAGAGGTCGTCTCTACCAAAGAGTGAGGTGTAGGGGTCCACAAAGAACACCCCCTCGGCAGTACACAAATCAGCCAGGCGCTGATTTACTGCAATGTTCTTTGACAGAGCAGTCCCTAAAGGGCCTCTCCTTGGGAGCATGCCAACAACTACCCTTCTGCGGGTTTTTAACCCACAGTCGTCTACTGCACCGAGCACATCCGAGAGGACTCCTTCGGTCATGCCTACTCTACCATTTCTCAGGTAGATGTCATTACCACTCACCATGAGTGCAATGACAGCAGATCTGGACGTTTGGATCCTCTCAGCTTCCTTTCGGAGGTCAGCATTGCCACAACCTGGCAAACAATTCACCTTCACAGAAGTGTGAAGGCGATCTGTCATTAGGGGTTGCAGCCCTCGTGCCTGGGAATCACCTACAATGTGTATATCCACAGGCCTCTCCTTGGTAGGAGCACGAGATGCCTTGTGAGGAACCCGAGAGTGTTTTGAATTCCTGCCGGGCTCGTCACTTCCTCCAGGTTGCTTCTTCTTCGTCTTCTTTTCCTTCTTCATTTTCTTTTCCTTCTTATTTGATTCCTCACTTTCCTCTAATCCCTCCTCAATTGTCTTCTTGGGTTTTTCTTCCTTCTCCATATTCCCCTCCTCTTTTCCATCACACTTTTCTGCAGTCTCTTTTCCTTCTGCAGTCTCTTCTCCCTCTTCATTGTTGCTGTTCTTCTTCTTCTTGTTGTTCTTTTTCTTGTTCTTCTTCTTCTTCTTCTTTACCGCCGTGGTGGAGCTCTCCGGTGAAGAAGCTCCTTGGACTGCCTTGTCTCTCACATGGCAGTCACACCTCTGCGAGTCCATTCGGAGAACTTCCTCCTTTAGGGAGTTGTTCTCCTTCGTGAGCAGTGAGATGTGCTTCATCAACCTCTCCTCGAGTTTGCAAAAGTCGCAGACGCTCGAGGAGTCTAGGTCGCTCGCACTCCTCCCGCTGAAGTCCTCACACCAGCGGTACACCTTGCATGTAGTACATGTAAATTTTCTTGCTGATGGACCAGTCATCTCGCTCTAATTCAATTTAGGACCAATAATACAATAGAAAAGGTAATGTGATTTGGTCTCGCATAAGTCTCATCCGCCTACTTCCAGAAGGTTTTCGGTCGTTCGGCCAACAGAAACCCTTATGAGCCAAGCACACCAACCCTAAGGTCTCCCCTGGGCCGGACGGCCCCAATCGTGCCGCAGCTCCCAACTGAGCAGCACAAGAGTCCTAAGTAAATGGGACTCTGATTTTTCGACAGGGGTGCTTGAAGTGTAACCGTCGTCCTACTAATCCCTACTAATCCTCCATCCGCGGCCAAACTTAAAGCAAATAGTAAAACTAAATGTCCACGACTTAATCCGAGATCTTTTACTGGCCTGGCAGCCAGCGAGGCACGAAAGCTCTCTCACCAAAGAGCAGTCGAGCCTTTAGGCACCTAAGAACGGTCACAGGGAGCTGGTCAGGCTTATTAATCTAAGAGAATACCTACGGGGGTCCTGAGGCATCTCCATTACTCGTACCCCACACGCCTGAGATCCCTTCAATCTCAGCCCTTTCGAAACCTGTGAGCGTTAAAAGGCGTTGTTTTAGGAGGTTCCAAAGCCTCCCTTCTCACACGGCATAAGGTAGCTGGTGAGGTCCTTAACAATTAAAACTTATATCGAAAGTGATGAAGATTTTTTTTGTTTTTTGTTTTTTTTTGTTAGGACAGTTGAAGAGCAGTTGTGAAACTTAATATTAACATGAAGATTTGACAACTCTTAGTCAGGATCCTAATAACGCTACCTTTCTGGCACGGGTAACCCAACTGGACTAAATGTCCCCCAGCATAGCTAGCAAAATTCAAACAGATCACACAAGCTCTCTCACCGACGGCAAGGTGGTTGTCGAGAGAGAGAGAGAGAGAGAGAGAGAGAGAGAGAGAGAGAGTTGTAATAGTAATAATGATTGATATAAATAGAGAGAGAGAGAGAGAGAGAGAGAGTTCAAATTCAAATTCAAATTCAAATATTTTTATTTCCACTGATATAGTGGTTATTCTTTACATAAGGTACATTTCCAATGAGATATAAATATATACATATTTTAATACGAAAATATGAAACAGTAAATAAAAAGTAGTAATAGAATCTCATAAAAGTATAAAATAGTAAGTAAAAGTGGTAATACAAGAGTGTAAAATTGTGTGAAAATATAAAGTAGTAAAAAATTAGAAATAAAAGGAATAAAATTGTATAAAATCGTATAAAAGTATAAAATAGTAAGTAAAAAGTAAGTGGTAATGTAAGAGTACAAAATCATATGAAAGTGTAAAATAGTAAATTAAAAGTAGTAATAAAAAGTATAAAATCGTATAAAAGTATAAAATAGTAAGTAAAAAGTGGTAATAAAAAAGGTATAAAATCGTATAAAAGTATAAAATAGTAGATAAAAGTATTAATAAAAAGGTATAAAATCGTATAAAAGTATAAATAGTAAGTAAAAAGTAGTAATAAAAAAGTATAAAATCGTATAAAAGAATAAAGTAGTAAATGAACAAATGGCAATAAAAGAATATAAAGTGGCATAAAAGTATCACATACCAAAATAGTTGTGCCATTATGCTAAAAACAATGTTTGTCATGTCGTTGATATGTTATCTTAAAAGAAGTTTTGTAAGTCTACCTTTGAAAGAAGATAAGGTGACAGCATCAGTAATATTGTTTGGTAAATTGTTCCAAATTTTGGGTCCTATGGTATCCAAGCTTCTGGCACCAGCATCTGTTTTAATCTTCGGTACATATAAGCGATGTTGTTGTCTTGTTACACGGTTGGTTGATTCATGTGTCGTGGAAAATTTCTTAAACCAAACAGGATAAAATCCATTTAAAATTTAAAAAACAGTGGTGCACATGTCCAACTCATGTTTGTCGTTTACTTTTATCCAACCTAGTTCTTTTATTATGGGCGTAGCATGATCGTATTTTTTTGCACCACCTATGGCTACCTTAGCTGAGAAATTCTGTAGTTTTGGACTTTGTTCATGATCGTTTTATTTGTGGTGCCCCATATCTGGATACAGTAATTGATTATACTGACCACTAAAGATTGTACAACAATTATTCGTGAGGATTTGTCGAGGTTGGAACTTATACGATTAATGAACATTAGTGTGCCAACAACCTTTTTACTTAGTTCGTTGGTATGTTTGTCGAACAGCATATATTGATCCATGTACACACCTAAGTTTTTTACATTATTGCTTGGAATAATAGTTTCCCTGTGTACCTTGATAGTGATGTTAGAGGGGACATGTGACAGAAGTTGTCTGTTACCAATGAAAATACATTGAGTTTTGTTGGCATTTAGCATTAAACCATTTCTTAAAAAATATTCCTTGATTTTTTTTTTTCTTTTTTTTTTTTTCTATACCTCAACCTCGGGACTGTAGGCTGTCAGTAGCCCGTGACTCTTGCGAGGCCCCGAGATTATTGGGTGTCGCACCAGATGAGACAGTGGAGCTTCGTGGTGATGTTGGTACCGTAGCTTCTCTTCTGCCCCACTAGATGTCGACACCTTATTTACACACGTCACTATCAGGGAGAGCAGCTACACCGTCACTCACATCATCTTGGATATGGATCTTCTATGTTGTGAGTTGACGACGATGTAGGGGGTATTTTCTTGACGTGTCGGCGTAGCCTGGATAATTGACGAACAGCTGGACCCAGTTCACCTCAGAAAAATCCCAGACGTTTTCACGTGGATTCGAACTCGGGTCCTTGACATTAGCAGTCCGTCTCTTTACCCACTCTGCCACCGCCTCCCCTCTGATGCTTGTCAGAGTATCTTCAGTTTTCCGAAGAAGACAGTCGAGTTCTCTTACATTACCAGTGTGCAAGAATTGAGTGTCGTCAGCGTATTGAACAATTAAACAATCCTTGACATATTCAGATAAGTCATTAACAAATATAATAAATAAAATAGGACCCAAGATTGAACCCTGTGGGACTCTGTACTCAATTGATTGTTTACTTGATATGGATTTTTTAATCCGAACAGACTGAGTTCTGTTACTTAGATAGTTTTCAAACCAGAAGGGATCAATCTTGAGTTTGAGGCATTTGTTTAAAAGAATTTTGTGGTTAACACTGTCAAAAGCTTTAGACAGATCACAAAGCGTTAGAAGAGATATTTTCCTGTGGTCCATATTGTTATAGATCTCATCTGTAACGATAGTGAGAGCAGTCTCCGTGGACAACCCAGGCCTGAATCCATGCTGACTATTTGATAAAAGTTTTTTTACTTCTAAGTAATGTATTAATTGATTTGCGATAATCTTTTCTAATACTTTCGATACAATCGGGAGAAGTGAGACAGGTCGAAAGTTGTTGGCATTATTAACATCTCCATTTTTCAAAATTGGTATGACTATTGCATGCTTCCAGGCCATAGGGAACACACCTGTGACTATGGAGGTATTTACAATACAAGTTAGATAAAATGCTATTACAGATAATGCATCCTTCACAAATTTCAGTGGGATATCATACGAGCCAACATAGTTAGTATTATTTAGACTCTTTATAGTCAGTATTATTGTGTTGACGTCAACAGGTTGTGGCCTGAAGAGAGAGAGAGAGAGAGAGAGAGAGAGAGAGAGAGAGAGAGAGAGAGAGAGAGAGAGAGAGCAGAGGTAGTAATAGTAATAATATTAGGTTTGGTTGAATTTGTGTGTGTGAGAGAGAGAGAGAGATAGTGTGTGTGAGAGAGAGTATGTGTGTGTGAGAGAGAGAATAATAATAATAATAATAATAATAATTGACAAATATATTATTATTATTATTATTATTATTACTATTATTACTATTATTATTATTATTATTACTATTATTATTATTATTATTATTATTATTATGTAAATATTATAAATATTATAATTAGTACTACTCTTATTACTATTATTATTATTATTATTATAATAATGATTACTATTATTACTACTATAACTATTTTTATTATTATTATTACTATTATAAATATATTATTGTTATTATTATCATTATTATTATTATTATTATTATTATTATTATTATTATTATTATTATTATGAATATTATTTTAAATATTACTATTATTATTAATACTATATTATTATTAATACTATTATTATTATTATGTAAATATAATTAATACTATTATTATTGTTATTATTATTATTATTATTATTATTATTATTATTATTATTATATGAATAAAATCAATATCACTCCCCAACCCTCATACACACACACACACACACTCCCACACCCCTTCCCCTCTCTCACACCATGCCACACTCTCACACCACTCTCACAACTCTCATACACAGGTAGTGGTAACAGCTCGGCCCAACACCATACAAACAGTCGCTCATACACACACACATACACCATCAAAACACACACTCTCTCTCTCACACACATATATACACACACACACTTTCCCCCCTTCCCCACCACCACCACTCTCACACTCCCTCTCTCCCTCTCTCTCTCTCTCTCTCTCTCTCTCTCTCTCTCTCTCTCTCACACCAGACACTGTTATGTGTGTCTGAATTATTATTATTGATTTATAAGTGTAGCTATCTACTTTTGACAGTGACTGTGGATGTGGTAGTGAGTGTGGTAGCAGAGGCCCCACACCCGGATGTATTGTGTGCGAATTTAATTCACTTATTATTCCATTTTCTTTAAGTATTGGTGTCGTAAGGTCGGTTATGTCATAACCAGCTATGTTCTCTAGATTCGTACGCTTTCCTCTCGCCTTCTCTTGCAAGTGGCGTGATGAGCGTCCGTTTTCATTACTTAAGTCTTCCCATAGTTTCTTGGGAGGGAACGTATGAGTATAGTATGTTTAAGTCTGTGTTAACGAACAGGTTCGGAGACGTTCCTGTAGCTTTGTTCTAACTTGCTCACTCTTCTTTGTCGAGCCGAGAGTATATAAGGGGCGAGGCTTAAGCCTTATTACTTCAGATATCTTTGGGAACTGGGACGACAAGCTTGTGTTGGGTTTTGTAAGTGATTGAGTGTGGTAAGATTAGGGAGGAGACACGCCGACGTATTTTTGTTAAGTATAATTGTTTATTTCTACTTTCTTCTCACAAGTAACTTAGTGGTCACTCTCGTATTATTATTATTACTATTACTATTATTATTATATATTTGGGTATTGATATTTTATTATTATTATATTACATGTGTATTGTGATGCATTATTGTTTGTTTACTATATATGCCAGTGTTATTGATAGACTACTTCTATGCTTACGTGTGTGCCCAGTGGTAGTAAGTTGTTGTGTGATTATTGCAAGTGTATTATATATATATATTTTGGGTGTTCTGTCTCACGTTCTGTCATAGTTGGGAATCCTGATTTCATTTAATAATTCTTTCTGTGTTACTTGTATGTCTTTGTGTTAGTTCATATTGTTATTATATATTATAGAAAATCAGAGTAGTTTCTCTTATCATCTTTTATTCTTTATAACCGAATCTGGGTATATGTATGGACGGTTTCTTTAGGGTTGAGTTAGCATTCTTTCACCTAGACTGGGTTTGTACTTCTACTTCTTATTCATAACTTTGATAGTCAGATACCTGCCACCCAGTGCTACTTTATTCTGTTGATAGCTAACTTTGGAGTAAGTCTAGTCTAGTGACTAGTACTGTACTGTATCTCTACCCTCCGTCCGTAACAACACACACACACACACTTACTTCCCCACCACCCCCACCTCTCCCCTACACTCCCACCCACTCTCACACTACTCACTCTCCCTCCCTCTCTCACACACAGGTAGTGGTAACAGCTCGGCTAAACACCATACAAACAGTCGCTCATACACACACACACATATACACACATACACTCACACTCACTCCCTCACCCACACACACACCCATTCTCCCTCCCACACTCTCTCCCTTCCTCTCTCCCCCACTCTATCTCCCCCACTCTCTCTCTCCCTCCCTCCCTCATTCACACACACACACACACCCACTCCCACCCCCGACCCTCTCCCCTACATTCCCCCCACCCACTCTCACACCCTCTCACTCTCTCACCTACAGGTAGTGGTAACAGCTCGTCCCAACACCATACAGACAGTGGCCCAACGCCTCGTAGTCATAGGCTTCAGTGATAACCAGATGAACTAATTTATCGCTAAATACTTTAATTAAGCTCGCTAACGAAGAATTTAACGGTCGGAACCTCGCGAAAATTATAGAGCACGATAATAAGTACCGTACCTTGGCTAAGCGGCCGTTATTTTGCGTATTGCTCTGTATGTTATTCGGTAAAGACGGATTAACGAAGGAAAAGTTACTGCAGAAATTGTCAGATGTCATGTTTAAAATTATGCTGTGTTTGATCAAGTGGAATTTTAAGAAGTCGTCATCGTCGTCAGGTAGTACGATGGGGGATACGATGGATGCCTGTGGTGGTGTATACGATGGTGGTGGTGGTACAATGGCCGCCGATGCTCTCACGAGTGGTGGTGCCTCCAGAAACACACACACGCACTCACACAACACTCAACCCAATCTTATCAATGAAAATACCGAGGCGTTCCCACCACGCTATGGAGAACTGTTCCTGGCATTCGGGAAGCTGTGTTTTAGGGCGCTCACCAACGATAAAACAAGATTCAGCGAACTGGAAATACGCGAACACGTGAAAAAAAACTATACTGAAATTCTAGATCTGGGGTTTTTAGCCAACGATTTGGAAAGCGATATTCTGGGACAGAGAAAATTTTGGAAACCGGTTCATAAGATATTTTTGGAGTACCTGGCTTCTTTTTACATGGCTAATCACCTGACTAAAGACTCCGGGTATAGGATTAAAGATAAGGCCGGTTTGATGAGCGAATGTAGGGAGTGTAAACACTTTAACGCCATTTACAGTAAGAACGAACACGTGTTAAAATTCCTAGTGGGTATATTGGGTAGTAAGGCCCACCTGGCATTGAAGAAAATTAACCGGACCAATGTCAGTCGGGGTGCCGGCACGAGTGGTACAGGAGGCGGAGGAGCATCGACCACAATTACAGCCAGCCACCTGCAAGAAGACCGAGAGATTTTGTTGCTACTACGAGAGGCCGAATGCACGAATCAGAATTGCAGGGAGATTGCAAGGCTTCTGGATCGACGTTGCGTGACTATATCGACATCAGAGATCGACTTCGAAGGCTGGAGTCAAATTCTAACCCAGAATTTTAAGAAACTCAAAATTTTGGAATTGATTTGGAGAATCAAAAGTCGAAATCCAGACCAGGAGAGTTCGTTCACTGAGGCCTCACCCGAACTCTACTCGGATTTCTTCACTGCTTTGAGGTGAGTGTGTGAGAGTGTGTGTGTGAGAGAGAGGGAGAAGGATAGATAGAGAGAGTGTGTGTGTGATAGGGGGAGGGTGTGAAATAGTGAGAGATTGATAGATATATAGAGTGTGAGTGTGTGTGAGAGTGAGGGAGAGTGTGTGATAGATAGATGAATAGGGAGAGTGTGTGTGTGAGAGAGAGAGAGAGAGAGAGAGAGAGAGAGAGAGAGAGAGAGTGTGTGTGAGGGAGAGTGTGTGTGTGTGAGAGAGGGAGGAGGATAGATAGAGAGTGAGGGAGTGAGAGTGTGTGTGAGAGAGAGTGTGAAAAAATGTGTGAAATAGGTAAAGAGAGAGAGGGGGGGGGAAATGTGTGTGTGTGAGATAGGGAGTGAGTGTGTGTGAGAGATAGTGTGTGAAAGATAATGTGTGCGAAAGAGAGGGAGAGTGTGAAAGAGTGTGCGAAAGAGAAAGAGTGTGTGTGAGATAGAAAGATAGAGAAATAGGGTGTGTGAAAGAGAGTGTGTGAAAAAGAGTGTGTGAGTGTGAGAGAGAGGGGGAGTGTGAGTGTGTGAGAGAGTGAGGGATAGTGTGTGAAAGAGAGATAGATAGGGAGAGAAAAAGATAGAGAGTGTGTGAAAGAGAGAGAGAGATAGATAGTGTGTGAAAGAGAGAATGTGTGCGAAAGAGAGAATGTGTGCGAAAGAGAGAATGTGTGCGAAAGAGAGATAGATAGGGGGGAGAGAAAGAGATAGAGACAATGTGTGATAGAGTGTGCGAAAGTGTGTGAAAGAGAGAATGTGTGCGAAAGAGAGTGTGTGTGAAAGAGAGATAGATAGGGGGAGAGAAAGATAGAGAGTGTGTGAAAGAGATAGAGACAATGTGTGATAGAGTGTGCGAAAGTGTGTGAGAGAGAGTGTGTGCGAAATAGAGTGTGTGAAAGTGAAAGAGTGAGAGTTCGTTCACTGAGGCCTCACCCGAACTGTACTCGGATTTCTTCACTGCTTTGAGGTGAGTGTGTGTGAGAGTGTGTGTGTGAGAGTGTGTGTGAGAGAGTGTGAAAAAATGTGTGAAATAGGTAAAGAGAGAGAGTGAGGGAGTCTGTGTGAGAGTGAGTGAGAGTGTGTAAGATAGAGAGAGAGAGAGAGAGAGTGTGAGAGAGGAATAGGGAGTGAGTGTGTGAGAGAGAGATAGAAAGATAGTTAGTGTGTGAGTATGAGAGTGAGGGAGAGTGTGTGAGATAGAGAGAGAGAGAGAGAGTGTGTGAGAGAGTGTGAGAGAGAGGAATAGGGAGTGAGTGTGAAAGAGACAGAGTGTGTGAAAGAGATAGAAAGATAGTTAGTGTGTGAAAGAGGAAGAATGTGTGAAAGAGTGTGTGCGAGAGAGAGAGTGAGTGAAAGAGAGTGTGTGTGTGAAAGAGAAAGAGTGTGTGTGAAAGAGTGTGTGAAAGAGAGTGTGTGTGAAATAGATAGATAGATACAGGGAGAGAAAGAGAGAGTGTGAAATAGTGTGTGAGAGATAGAGAGTGTGTGAAAGATAGTGTGTGCGAAAGAGAGAATGTGAAAGAGGATGTGTGAGAGAGAGATAGATAGAGAGAGAGAGAGTGTGTGTGTGTGTGTGAAAGAGTGTGTGTGTGTGCGAGAGAGAGAGAGAGAGAGAGAGAGAGAGAGAGAGAGAGAGAGTGTGTGTGTGTGTGTTTGTGACATAGAGACAGAGTGAGTGTGAGAGATAGATAGGGAGAGGGAGAGAGTGTGTGTGAGAGATAGATAGATAGAGAGTGTGTGTGTGTGTGTGTGTGTGTGTGCGAGAGAGAGAGATAGTGTATGTATGTATGTATGTATGTAAGTATTATTGAATTTCATATTTTTATTATTATTATTAGTATTATTCTATTATTATTATTATTAATTGAATATAATATGTTAATCTCTCTCTCTCTCCCTCCCTCTCTCCCCCACTCTCTCTCTCTCCCACTCTCTCTCTCACTCTCTCTCATACACCACATACACACACACACTCTCTCTCATACACACACATACACACACTCTCTCTCTCTCATACATACACATACACACACACACCCTCTCTCTCTCTCTCTCTCTCTCATACACACATATACATACACACACCCTCTCTCTCATGCACACACATACTCACTCTCCCTCTCTCACACACTCTCTCTGTATATATATTCTCTCTCTCTCTCTCTCTCTCTCTCTCTCTCTCTTCTCTCTCTCTCTCTCTCTCTCTCTCTCAGGGCCAACAGCAGCATCACCAAGATATCAGTGAGAGTGACTCAAGATATTATTATTATTATTATTATTATTATTATTTTTTTTTTATTTTTTTATTATTATTATTATTATTATTATTATTATTATTATTATTATTATTATTATTATTATTGAATTTAATATTATTTTTATTATTATTACTATTATTGAATTTAATACGATTTTTATTATTATTAAATTTTATATTATTGAATTTAATATTATTTTTATTATAATTATTATTGAATTTAATATTATTTTTATTATTATTATTAATATTATTATTATTATTATTATTATTATTATTATTATTATTATTAATTATTACTAATGAATATAATATGCTAATCTCTTTATCTCTCTCTCTCTCTCTCTCTCTCTCTCTCTCTCTCTCTCACATACACACACACCCTCTCTCTCTCTCTCTCTCTCTCTCTCTCTCTCTCTCTCTCTCTCACAGGGCCAACAGCAGCATCACCAAGATATCAGTGAGAGCGACTCAAGATGGTGAACCGTTCTCGACTTCAAAAGATTCGACTCTTTTTCGAAAATTTCTCGCTCTGTCTCGCCAAAGATAAGCTGAAGGAAATTGAGCTGAAGGAAATAAAGCTGGAGGTCACAGGAGGTGTCTGGAGAACTGAGGAAGGCGGTAGAGAGAGCCACCAGTCCTCTCTTTAAGGTGAGAGAGTGAGAGAGTGAAAAAGTGAGTTTTTTCACGTTTTTACGAGTTTTTTCATATTTGAGAGATTTTTAGTGAGAGAGAGAGAGAGAGAGAGAGAGAGAGAGAGAGAGAGAGAGAGTGAGAGAGAGATAGTGTGTGAAAGAGTGTATGAGAGTGTGTGAAAGAGAGAGATAGTGTGTGAAAGAGTGTATGAGAATGTGTGAAAGAGAGAGATAAAGTACATTTTTTCACTTTTTTACGAGTTTTATATTTCAGAAAGAGAGAGAGAGATAGAGTGAGAAAGAGAGAAAGAGTGAAAGACAGTGTGAAAGAGAGTTAGAGAGAGAAGGAGTGTCTGTATGTGTGTGTGTATGAGAGAGAGAGAGAGGACAGTGAGAAGGAGAGAGAGTGTCTGTATGTATATCGTGAGAGAGAGAGAGAGAGAGAGAGAGAGAGAGAGAGAGAGAGAGAGACAGTGAGAGAGTGAAAGATAAGTTGAAGGAAATTGAGCTGAAGGAAATAAAGCTGGAGGTGTCTGGAGAACTGAGGAAGGCGGTAGAGAGAGCCAACAGTCCTCTCTTTAAGGAGAGAGAGAGAGAGAGAGAGAGAGAGAGAGAGAGAGAGAGAGAGAGAGAGAGAGAGAGAGAGAGAATATATGTGTATGTATGAGAGATATATATAGAGAGTGTGTGTGTATGTATGTGAGAGAGAGAGAGAGAGAGAGAGAGAGAGAGAGAGAGAGAGAGGGAGTATGTGTATGTGAGTGTATGAGAGAGAGAGTGTGTGTATGTGTGTGTATGAGAGAGAGAGAGAGAGAGAGTGGTAGAGAGAGCCACCAGTCCTTTCTATGACTGTGTATGTGTGTGTGTATGTATGTATGTATTATTATTTTCTATGACTGTGTGTGTATGTGTGTATTTTTATGTATGTGTGTGTGTATTTTTATGTCTGTATGTATGTGTGTGTGTATTATTATTATTTTTAATCTGTGTGCGTTTTCTTATGTGCGTTTTTTCATGTGCGTTTTTTCAGAGGGCATTTGAAAGTGTGTGTGTATTCTGTGTATATATGTATGTATATATGTATGTATATGCATGTATGTATGTATTATTATTATTTTAAATTCATGTGCGTTTTTAAATCCATGTGCGTTTGTTTTCAGAGGGCGTTTGAAAGCGTACACACGGTGAAGTTAGACATGTACAGTCGGCAAAAAAAAGTTTCGTTACCACCCCCACGTTAATTTTAACATGGGTAAGCCCGGTAGGGTTGGTACTCCGCCGACTGGGTAGCTGTGACTCGTGTCATCCGGGACATGCTGGACGGGAATCGTCATTGCCCCGGCAGTGTCAACTTTTTTATATCAAAAGTTTACCTAATTTTAAATTAAATTTTGAGTGTTGAAGAACTATTACTATTTAACTATTCATTATTAAACATAAGGAAATGCGTTTGAGTATTTTAGAACAAGAATAACCGTGAAATACCCAGAAAATATAGCACTGGCTGAAAGAACGTCATTCCTACTTGGCTGCCCATGACACACTGAGGGGCATTGGCCAGGGCCCAGGGGCACGGACTTATGAAGGCCGGAGGGTGGCGGAGGTATGACACTTACCAGTCAGGTGTACCAACGTTACATCACTCTGTTTTAGGGATGGTAACGAAACTTTTTTTGCCGACTGTACATACAAGACATAGACTTGTGTGTGTATGTATGTATGTATTTATGTATGTATTTGTGTGTATATTATTATTCTATGTGTGTTTTCTTATGTGCGGTTTTTTTCCAGCTGTGTCTGTGTTTTTTCATGTCCATTTTCTTAAGTCCGTTATTTTATGTGCGTTTTTTCATGTTTTTTTATGTACGTTTTTTCATATCCATTATCTCATGTGCGTTTTTTTTCAGAGGGCGTTTGAAAGCGTACACACGGTGAAGTTAGACATGTACATACAGGACATAGACTTGTTACACATCACAACCAACCTCACCAAACTGCACCTCACCGGACTCGAACTCGGGTCTAATGGTTTTGGAGGCCTGGTTCATCTCATTCAGAAGAGTAAAAATCTGAAAAAGTTGTCGTGTGAGTATGTTTTTTGTGTGTATCTCTGTGTGTATGCGTGCTATTTCGTGTCTGTTTCTGTGTGTAAATAGATAATTTTATGGGCTATCTAACGGTTTTTCCATTTTTATTCCAGTGTTCATAGGTAAGGAGGCATTGATGTCCAAAACCAAAAAATATTTCAAAAAATAAGTAAACAAAATTATTTGTGTGTGTAAAATATTGTGTGTATCACTGTGTGTGTGCGTGCTATCTCGTGTCTGTTTGTGTGTATAGATACAAAATTTATCCATCTATAAATCTCTCTCCCTATATTTTTATTCCATTATTAATAATTAAAAAAATATGGACGTCCAAATCCAAAATATTTTCCAAAAATCTAGTCAAAAATATTCACCTATCTCACTATATCTCACTGTATCTCTAATTCTACCTAACTTTTTGCGTGTCTGTTTGTGTGTGTAGATAGAAAATTTTACGGGCTATTTAACGTTTTTTTTTATTTTCATTCCAGTATTAATAATTAAAAAAGTATTAATATAAAAAACCAAAAAATATTTCGGAAAATAACTAAACAAAAATATTTGTGGGTGTACATTTTTGTGTATCTGTGTGTGTGTGTGTGCTATTTCATGTCTGTTTGTGTGTATAGATAGAGAATGTATCTATCTATAAATATCTCTT
>JAWQEG010002832.1:0-2500 GCA_033782935.1 Petrolisthes cinctipes | reverse complement strand
TTTACTTAACCTTCAAAAGATATTAATCATATTTCATCAAATATTTTTTATACAGGCCTGGTATTATCCCTCTGCATTGAAAATATGATTCAATGTACGTTATAGAACATCACATAAATATTGCAATCATTAAAAAAATTATTAAGATGAAATAAATAAGGCTTCTTTGGTCCGAAAACATATTAAGCTTCCACTCCCTCCGACGCTCACCGCCATTTGACAACACAAGTTAAAATAGTTTTTATCAGTATTCATTGTACTTTACTGAGATCACACACACCATACTTTATACAACAAAATATACTCAAAATTATATTTTATATCTCTGGTGTAATTTAATGATATACCTCGCGATACACCCTGTATATATGTACAGTATGTATATCTATGTATATATGTATGTATGTATGTATAACCTATGTATTTCTATGTATGTATGTATATATAACCTCTCTGTCTATCTATATATATATATATGTATGTATGTATATCTATGTTTATATGTATAATCTCTATTTCTATGTATGTATATATGTATAACCTGTCTATCTATGTATATATATGTATGTATATATGTATAACCTCTGTATATATGTATTTTCCAGGTCAAAGGTTACCACTACCACTCTTTATATCTATGTATATATATGTATGTATATATATGTATATCCTATATATATATATATGTATGTATGTATGTGTATTAACCTCTAAATATGTATGTATGTATAACCTCTATCTTTATCTATGTATATATGTATGTATAACCTATGTATATATATATGCATGTATGTATGTATATATGTATGTATGTATGCATGTATGTATAACCTCTCTCTCTATCTATCTATATATATATATATATATAAATATATATATATATATATATATATAATATATATATATATATATATATATATATATATATATATATATATATATATATGTATATGTATACCTATGTAAAACCTTTCTATTTATATATATATGTATATTTTAACCTCTATGTATATATATCTATGTATGTATATATATATAATCTATGTATATATTTTTCAGGTAAAGGTCAAAGGTTACCACTACCACTCTGTATATCAGGTCAACACAAGTCAGTCTTCCATGACCTGTTCTGCAGTATTGCCAACTCACCCCTGCAGAGTCTGACCTTCCTTTACCCGTCGCTCTACCTGTCCGTCGGTGACCTTGTTTGCCTCGGTGACTGTGTCAGGAGGTCGAAGCATTTGACCCGACTCAAACTTCCGAATCTCAAAAGCGTGAGTGAATTTTGTGGTTTTTAGAGATAATTAGAGATAGTTAGAGAAAATTCCTGATAGCCAATATTTTCGCCATAAAATTCTGTACATTGTCCTAAAATTTGAGTGAGATAGCTTTAAAATTGAGTGAGATAGAGAGAGTTAAAGTCAGGAGGTCGAAACATTTGTCTCGGGGACTGTGTCAGGAGGTCGAAGCATTTGACCCGACTCAAACTCCCAAATCTGAAAAGTGTGAGTGAATTTTGGGCATTTTAGAGATAATTAGAGATAGTTAGAGAAAATTCCCGATAGCCAAAATTTCCGCCATAAAATTCTGTACATTGTCCTAAAATTTGAGTGAGATAGCTTTAAAATTGAGTGAGATAGTCAGGAGGTCGAAGCATTTGACCCGACTCAAGCTACCGAATTTGAAAAGTGAGAGTAAATTTGGGTGTTTTTGGGGTATTTTTAGGCATCTTAGGGAAAATTCAAGATTGTCAAAATTTCCGCCATAAAATTCTGTACATTGTGCTAAAATTTGAGAGTTAGCTTAAAAATTGAGTGAGATAGAGAGAGTTAAAGTGAGATAGAGATAGATTTAACCTTTTCAATCTTAAAAAAGTGTGTTTATTTGGGCATTTTAGAGATAATTAGAGATAGTTAAACAAAATTTGAGATAGCCAAAATTTTTTCCATAAAATTCTGTATATTGTGCTAAAATTTGAGAGAGATAGCTTTAAAATTGAGTGAGATAGAAAGAGTTAAAGAGAGAGATTCAAACTTGTGAATGTTAAATATGTGAGGTATTTCTGTTTTAGAGATAATTAGAGATAGTAAGAGAAAATTCGTGATAGCCAAAAATTCCGCTATAAAATTTTGTATATTGTGATAAAATTTGAGAGAGGTAGCTTTAAAAAAAAACTTTGATATTATGCATGAGAGGCCTTCGTCTATGTCGTTTATGTAAACTAGGAATAGGATTGGCCCTAAAACTGACCCCTGTGGCACCCCGCTTGTAACGCCTGTCCAACTAGAAGATTTTCCATTTATTACCACGCGTTGTTTTCGGTTTCTTAGCCAGTTCTCTATCCATCTTACGGTATCGCCTTGGATTCTATGTGATTTTAGTTTAGATATTAAGCGTTTATGGGGAACTTTGTCAAAGGCCTTTTGGAAATCTAGATAAATTATGTCTACTGCTTTACTCTTATCATATTCATTGAAAATGTCATTTAAAAAGTCTAATA
>JAWQEG010002831.1:10000-57500 GCA_033782935.1 Petrolisthes cinctipes | reverse complement strand
TCTCTCCTCCCTTCCTCCTCTCTCCTCTCCATTCCTTTGATTATCTCCCCCAACCGTGAAATCCTGAGGCAAAAGAAGAGATTTAGTTTTCAGTCCGAGGAGCAAGATCGACCCCCAATCAGAGGCTGAGGGGAGAGTAGTAAAAGGGAAGTGGGGGGGGCTAGATGTACAGTCACGATCATAAGTTAAGCATCAGGTGAATGAAAGAAAGGGAGCTGTGTATGAGTGAGTACATTTTGTAAACAAGTTTCTACGGTACTCTATTCATGCATAACACATACCAGTATTCAAATATATTGGTTAGAAGAAGATTTATCCATTTTTTTTTTTACTTTGTGTTGTGTAAAAGAATAGGAATAAAAGTTTTGCAATGGTGGTGATGGTGGTGTGGACTGGTGTGATGGTGTTGTTGTAAGATGATCTGGTGTGGTGGTGATGTGATAAGGGGTGTGGTGTGCTGGTATTGGCTAGTGTGTGTGTGTGTGTGTGTGTGGTAGAGAGTGTTGTGTGTGTGTGGTAGAGGGTGTTGTGTGCTGGTATAGGCTGGGGTGGACTTAGATTGGGTGGTAGGAGGGTGAGGGTGTATGTGTGTGTGTGTGTGTGTCTGGGTGTCTGACGCTGGTAATCTCTGGAGAGTAACTGCTGACGGCGCTGTGGCGTGACGGACGTGACGGGCATTAGTGTCTTCTGGCTCTCACTCACTCGCTTACACTCACATTCACTCATTTACACTCACTCATTCACTTACTCATACCTTTCACTAGTTCGGGTTCTTGTTTGTGTTTTACTTGTACCATTCATGTATGAGTGTAGTTCATATCCGGTTCCATGATACTGCTCAACTCTATGCTAACGTTCGTATCACAGTATAAAAGGAGAGTGGCAAGCTCGCCTGTGTTGTCCCTTGCCTGTGACTTTTAGTGAGCCGTGACTTGGGAGCTGGTATAGTTTGGGATTCCTCTTTGATGTTAAGTATTTTGTATTATATTCAAGTGGCTGTATTGTTGTGAGGTTGTCAGTGCTATGTTTTGTTTAAGTCTTGGTGATAGATGTTTGTTATAATTATATCTTCCACTAGTGTTATTGTTTGGGTGATTGAGTTATTTGTTATTTCCTGAACATACTGTGAATAAGACCCTCTTTTAAAGTAAAAAGCAAAGCCTCCCCATGTGTTTACATATTATCCAGTCTGACTAAGTTGTTGTTGGGTGGAACTTACCCCTAGACTTAACTCCTACCCGTAACACTCAGTCACTCGCACATTCACTGGCTCACTCGCTCATTTTACCCTCTCTTTCTCTCTTTCGCTCAGTCACTTATTTGCTCACTCATCCCAGTTTACCGTCAAGAGTGTACACCCTTAATGTAGTAGAGTGGAAATAAACTTTGAGAAGAGGGATCGTGTGTGAACAGAAAGTGAAGATAGTTTTGAGTGTAATGGAGTGGGAATGTTTTGAGAGAGAGAGAGAGAGAGAGAGAGAGAGAGAGAGAGAGAGAGAGAGAGAGAGAGAGAGAGAGAGTATATTTAGTAGAAGAGGAAATGTGAAGGGGAGTGGAATGAGGGAGGAGAGGGAAATTGGCAGAGTGATTACATCTTCAAGAAATTACCTATCGACTGAGAGAGGTACAGGTTAGGGTTAGGGAGGAAGATGGGTAGGATTAGGTAGTGTGTAAGGGTTAGGGATGGTGTGTAGGATAGAGGATAGGAAGGGAAAAGGGATGAGGAGGTGGATAGGAAGTGGATTAAAGAATGATTGGTGGATAGGAAGAAGGAATGGAGAATAGGAAGGGAAGGAAAGGGGATGAGGTGGATAAGAAGAAAAGAGATTCGGGAGAGGTGTTGGTGATGGTGTAGATAGGAAAGGTAAGAAGAGAAAGAAGATAATGAAACGAAAGGGGGAATGAGATTGAAGAAGAAAGAGGGGAAAAGGAGAAGGGGAGGGAGTACACGAGGAACAGGAAAGGGTGAAGATGCAAGAAGGGAAGGAGAGGGGAGGGGAGGGAAGGAGAGGGGGCGAAGGAGGAGAGGGGAGAGGATGAAAAAGGAGGAGGGACACCAGTGGCTCCAATTTGTTTGTTTACCCAAAGAGACAGTTGACAGATCCGTGGGGAAGAGAGAGAGAGAGAGAGAGAGAGAGAGAGAGAGAGAGAGAGAGAGAGAGAGAGAGAGTAATAAAGGGTGTGTGATATAGGGTTCGCGGTATTTGCATGTGTGTGTGTAATAATGGTCGTGTGATATAGAGTGCGTGGAATTTGCATATGGTGTATATTTTGTGTGCAATATAAGGTGTGTGTGTGTGTGTGTGTGTAAGTAATAATGGGTATATTTTGTGTGCAATATAAGAGAAGAGTGTGTGTGTGTGTGTAATAATGGGTATATTTTGTGTGCAATATAAGAGGTGTGTGTGTGGAATTAAAGCGGTGGTGGATGAATGTTATTTGCATATTTATGACTTTATCTCTGACCCGACCTGTGTCTTCTTTCCTTCCTCTCATTTCCCTCTCCGTTATTACACCTCTCTAGCCCTCTCATACTTCTTTACCTCCCCTCCCCTCCCCCCCCCCTTCCCCTCCCAGTGTCACAGGTGTGTTAGTATCACCTGTAATATTCACCTGGATATTTTCTCTCCATTCATTTTTTACATTTCCTCCCTCACTTCTTGTCCCATTCTCTCTCTCGCTTCTCTTTCTCTTCTCATTTTCTTTCTTTTCCTATTTAAACTTTCTTTTTCCCATTCTTTCTCTCTTCTATCCCTTCTCTTTCTTTTCCCCTTCTTTCTCTTCTATCCCTTCTCTCTCTCTTCTATCTCTTCCCTTTCTCTTCCCCTTTCTCTCCTACGGTATTTAAACCCTTTCTTTTCCCCTTCTTTCTCTTATATCCCTGCTCTTTCTCTTCCCCTATCCCTTCTCTTTCTTTTTCCCTTTTCTCTTTCTTTTCCACTTCTTTCTCTGTTTTATATCTTCTCTTTCTTTTCCTTTTCTCCTCTCCCACCCACCCACCACTATGCTCACGGCTACTCCTGTGTTGATTTCCCCAGTGACCAATTTCCCCGCCGCAAGATGGGTAACTCTGCTCCAACCAACCCCCCACCACACCCCCTCTCATATTTACCCCCCCCCCCCATCCTGTCATATCTACGTCTCCCCCCCCCCCCATCCTCTCATATCTACACCCTTCCTCCACTCCTTCCTCTCATATCTACACCCTCCCCCCCCATCCTCTCATATCTACACCCTTCCCCCACTCCTTCCTCTCATATTTACACCCTTCCCCCACCGCACTCCTTCCTCTCATATTTACACCCTTCCCCCACCGCACTCCTTCTCTCATATCTACACCCTTCCCCCACTTCTTCTTCTCATTCCTACACCCTTTCCACATTCCTTATTTAATTCCTACACCCTCTTCCTCTTTCACTTCGCAGATATTTCTTAAAACGAAGTAAGAATTAGTTTAAAATTGAATCTTGTATTTTGCACTAGATATTCTTTAAAATGTATTCACTATTGCAATACTGAAAATGAATTTTTTTTTTTTTTTTTACTTTTCTTTCATAATGCACCAGATATTATTTATAGTTAATTGTTCTAATGCAATATATTCCCTTCCCCCTCCACAAATATAACTTGTTATTGATTTACCTTTATTACCCCGTGTGCAGGTGGTGGGGTGAGGCGTGGCAGAGGGTGGCTGAGTGAGTGAGGGCGACATACCTACATACATACCTACAAGTCTGCATCATGTTGGAGACGAGGTTATTATCACGGCCAGGGGGGACAACGAGGATGACGGCGGTATCGGTGGTACGGTCCGTGTTGCTGGTGGTGGTGGTGCTGGGGACGACGTGTGAGGCGGTCATCAAGTACCCACCAATGATGACCAAACAACCGCCTTCCAACGAGGAGCTGCTCTTCCAGGTGGTGTCCCGCCCAGACGAAAACGATAAACCCTTCATCATCGAGTGTGAGGCTGAGGGAGAACCAGCACCAAAGTGAGTTTGTAGGACTTAATGGTGGACTCGTGATTATTTTAGAAACGTATTTATATTCTAGTTTTATTTATTTTCTATATTGAGGAAGATAGGGACTAATAACAACAAAAAATGGTAGTTAAAAGAAAAGAAAAAAGAAACGAGCCTATTATCACATTCAGATTGTAGATATTCTAGTTTTATTTAATGTTTTCTATATTGAGGAAGGTGGAACTAATGGCAAGAAGCCAACTATTGTCAGATTCACATTATGTTCAACACAACACTGCCAAAGAAAGGATAATTTGGTATAATTTTAACCCTTAGTGTCTGGATTTCTTGTTCTAAGGCCTAAAAAAAATTTGTGTTGCTTACCGATACTCCAACATTCAGATTGATACTCAAAGAATTAAGGCTTGATTGTTGATTCTCGATTCGAAATACTGAAGAGAATTTTAGGTTGATTAGGGGTTGATTTTTACTTCTTGTTTGGTTGCTTGAGGGTTGATTACTGATTACTTCTTCTGTATTGCAGGTACCGATGGATTAAGAACGGGCAAGAGTTTGACTGGCAGATCTATGACAACCGCATCTCCCAGCAGCCAGGCCGAGGCACACTGGTCATTACCTCACCCAGAGACGAGGACTTAGGTTAGTACAGTCATCTCCTTCCAAGTATGTGTGTGTGTGTGTGTGTGTGTGTGCACAGATATTGAAACGTAATCATTATTGAGGTGGATTCCTTGTTACATAATTAGAGTACTAGTATTATTGGCTGAGCAGTATTATATAGCAATTATAATTTTCCCAAACAGGACAATACCAGTGCTATGCAACCAATGAACTTGGAACTGCGACCTCCAACTCCGTGTTCGTCCGCAAGTCTGAGTTGAACAGCTTCAAGAACGAGGATCCAGTCACCGTCAATGTGAACGAAGGTGATCCCATTGGGTTGAATTGTCAGCCACCCGACGGTTACCCCAAGCCAACTGTGTACTGGATGATTCAGGTCTGTTATTTACCCATACATGTATGGGTATTTTAATCACATACAGGAACTACAACAAGAGTGAAAAAGTTATGTTTGTTGATGTCTAGTTGTGGGAAAATAAGGGAAAGTAAGAATGAATGATGTTTGATTGGGCTTGGCAGTGAATGAGATTCTTTTTTTTTTTGCAAGTTACCCCATCATGGAATTGTGTAATTATATGAATTCTTTCTTCATCTTTACAAACTCATTTCTATTCTGTGTGTAAGTGAAATGGGAGTGATCTTGGCTCAGTGTGAAAGAGAGTTACTAAAAACAACCCGAGAGATTATAAACATGTTACTGTAAATACTAAAGAATGACTGGTGAAAAACAGGCCATGCTGTCATTCATTTCTCCTATTTGTATCCCCATGAAATTTCCCATTAATAAATTTATAATTTTACTCATTTATTCCCTCAGGACGACCGTGGAGCTCTGCGCAGCATCAACTCTTCTCGTATGACAGTGGACCCTGAAGGCACACTCTGGTTCTCCAACGTGACCCGCTTTGATGAGTCTAATGACTTCACCTATGCCTGCTCTGCCACTTCCACATTTAGGAATGAGTACAAGCTGGGCAACCGTGTGTACTTGCGGGTGTACGAGACTGGTAGCACCGTCACCCAGACCAAAAATGAGCCAAAAGACCAGTTCAAATCTCGCAAGAACAATGTTATTCTGAAGGGAAAGACTCTGCGCCTCTGGTGTATTTTCAGTGGAACGTAAGCATGGAATTTGGAGTTTGTTTCTTGTATGTAAAGAGGGAATATTGTATCTGTGTTCCATAATTATTACTACCTTGGTGAGAGGTGTAGGGGCCTGAGACTTTGCTTCATCATGTAAGGGAAAGCAGCCAACTCATTCCTAGTTTCTTTGATTGTGTGCTGTAGCTGAATTAAGTGTTTGATGTGTCTGGAAGTGAATTTGCAAATTACTTTTAACCTTAAAATAATTTTCATCTTAGTTAATGAGGAAATATTTTTAGTTTTCAAACTGCCAAATAGCTTAATAGAAAGAATGTAATTATTAGAACGTTTTCCCAGGATTATACAATTGTTCCTAAAATAACCTATGATTTCAACAGTCCTTTGCCTGAGATGCAGTGGAAAAAGAGTTTCAACTCTTTGGAAACTCCGCTGCCGTTGGACCGTGTGGACTATGAAAACTATGGCAAGACATTGTTGATCCGTTATGTTGACTTTGAGGACCAAGGAACCTATGAGTGTACTTCCAGCAATGGTGTTGGAGTTGCCAAGTCTTACTCTATGAATGTGGATGTAGAAGGTGAGTAGTAATACATATAATAGAGTTGGAAGGTTTTACAAAAGGAGCCAGTCCACTAATTGTTGGTTTCACACTGCCATCAACCATAACTCGGTATCGGACTTGGTATCGGACAGCAAAATATATGAATTTAGAAGATTAAGGTTTTAGCAGTAACAATTCTGTACTTTTTTATATCTCACTGTTGTTTCTTTAGAAATTATATTACAGTATAATGGAGTTTTGTTGTCAAAATATTTATTAATACTGAAAATACTTGCTACTTTTGCAGCCATTCCATTCTTTGAGCGTGAGCCAGAACTGCAGCACAAGGCCGAGGGTGAGACTGCCACCTTCTACTGTGAGGCGGGTGGTAAGCCTCCTCCCAAGAAAGAATGGATCTACAATGGTATGCCCATCAATGAGGCTCCACCAAACCCTCGTCGTTTTGTAGAGAGCGACATGATCACCATCTATAATCTCACCAAGGCTGACACCGGCAACTACGGCTGCAATGCCTCCAATGCTCACGGATATGTCTATAAGGATGTCTATGTCAATGTTCTTGGTAAGTAAATGTTATAATGGGTTGTGCAGGGACACATTTTGTGGCTCACCTCTATAAGGAGGAAGACTCATTGGTAGAAACAAGTTTGTTCAAAGAAAGTTTAGCTATACAGGAAATGCAGAGAAAGTTTGGAATATGGGTTTCATCTACCATCACAGGCCTTATGTAAATATTGTTAATAATGTATTGTATACTGTATATAGTACTCGGGGAACCAGTCAATGATGATAACTGCATTTTGATTTTATTTTATCTTCATTAATTTCCTTGTGCACAGCCCTTCCCCCTGAGATCCGCACACCTCCAAGTGACATACAGTCTGTGAACGGCCAAGAAGTGAACATGACATGTAGGGTGTTTGGAGCCCCCAGACCACGCATCACTTGGATCAAGGACGGACTGGAACTGACTGGTGGACGCTTCAAAGTTACCCCAGATGGAGATCTCCTCATAGAGTAAGAAACAGACCAGTGCCTTATTTGTCTTGTTTAGGAATGATGTTGCAATGATTGTACATATTAGAATTTCAATTTGCAACATTTTGTTACCGTCTTATAATTTTTTACCTAACAGAGGAGTGTCATTTACGGATGCAGGGGACTACACGTGTTTCGCAGAGAACAAATTTGGTCACCAACAAGCGGATGGCTCACTAGTGGTGAAAAAACGCACTAAAATCACTGATGCTCCAATGGACTATGAAGTTGCTGCAGGACAAACAGCCACATTTAGGTAACCAGTTTAGTCATCATTACTGTAAATAATGTTCAGAAAGTTATGGTAGGGCTGTACTGTACAGAGGAAAAGAGGGAAAAATAAACATTGATAAATTGGGTAATTGCATTTAAGTGAACTCTCAAATTCAGACAAAGTTGTCAATCCTAACATCCATTCCCTCTTGTTAATCTCATGTTTCTGAAATGCAGAGGGTCTTTTGTCATACTCATTTCCATTCATTACCTTACAATATCACTCACCATATCGTGTAATATTTCCAGGTGCAATGCAGTAAAAGACAGTGATCTGGAGCTGAGCATACAGTGGCTTACTGATGGCCAACTTATTGACTTTGAACAAGAGCCTCGGTTTGTACAGCAATCGGACAACTCCCTCAGCATTACCAAGACTTCTGAGTTGGACTCGGGCGTGTATACTTGTGTTGCCTCCACCGAGTTGGATGAAGTCACTGCCACTGCTACACTCATTGTCCAAGGTGGTTATTGCATGGACTCTGTCTTGCAACATTTCCCTTACACTTTCTTTTATACTGTATCTCATTTCATTTACCACTTTTTTTGTACAGAACAGGAGGGGTAAGTGAATTGGTGGCATGCAACTTTGGTTATTCTGCAACCATTAGCATTTTAAGCAAATAATTAATTGAAACCTACATATATACCAGATGTGCCCAACCCACCACAACTGCTGGAGGTGAACTGCAATGATCGAGATGCCAGTGTGGCGTGGCAACCCATGGGGGACAACCGGGCTCCAATCCTCGGTTATCTCATCCAGTACAACACCAGCTTCACTCCTGACACTTGGGAGAATGCCTTTGAGTCTGTTCCTGCCGCCAGCACTCAGTTCAATGTAAGTGACTTGTACATGGAAGCTGCTCACAGATGTTAAGAGTACCAACATTCATACATGGCCACCCCTTTGGGGGGAGTACAAGGCGTCAGAGCTATAGATAGAGATAGATAGAATTAGTAACTAACAGGAAAATTGAGGGATATCAGATAAACACTAGCCTTGGGCAAAGTGAGTAAACTTTCTGTTTGTGGAGTGGATGATGATATGATATTATCTGAAACTAAGTTAATTAACAATGAAACAGTAAACACATCATAAACTTCTCTTCAATTCCAGATCAACCTGAGCCCTTGGACCAACTACACCTTCCGAGTGATTGCCCGCAACAAGATTGGACCATCACAGCCCTCAGAACACTCCAGTATGTGTACTACACCTTATGATGTGCCCTACAAAAACCCTGATGGTGTGGAAGGCAAGGGGTCAACACCACATGACCTGGTTATTAAGTGGTCGGTAAGTGAAACCTGAAGATGTGATGAAACTTGTTAGTAAACTGTCTGTCCTTGTAATGTAGGTCTTTTGTGCTTGGATCCCCAAAGAGTTTAAGTTGAATTTTTTTATTTCCCCATGGGGATTGTAAACCAGTGTTTATGGAATGGATGTTTTACTTGCCTACCTGAAGCTCGACTTTTTGAAATGTATTGTATTAATTCTGTTTTGTCAGTGAGGATACAATTATGATTATTAATTCCAGAAAATGCCAGAGATTGAGCACAATGGTCCAGGGTTCAAATACCGAGTGTACTGGAAGAGAGATGATGTGGATGGAGCCACTTGGGAGTCTCAGGATGTGGTGGACTGGATACAAGACCATTATGTCGTGGCTAACCAGCCCACTTTTCAACCTTATCGGATTAAAGTGGAGGCACACAATGATCGAGGTGAAGCGCATGTGTCTGCTGCAGAGGTGCTTGGATGGTCAGGAGAGGATGGTAAGTTCTCAACAAAAAATAAAAAGCTGTTGTATTGTTGGACTTTATTGTGCTAAACAGTGTATTTAGCCATTTGGTAGATGTGGGTACGACTGATATTGGAGTGTACTGTATGTAACTGATGGATTCTTTTCCTTTATTACAGTTCCAACAGAGGCCCCAAGGAATTTGACTCTGTTAGACTTGAAGGATGCAACCACAGCTATTCTGGCCTGGGAACCTGTATCTGAGGACTCCATAAGGGGTCACTTCAAGGGATACAAGGTTAGATTTTATTTATTTATAAGTTAATGTATTTATATGTTGATATATTAGTCTAGCCTGTATTGTTGTTTCGTTTGGACTTAACCCTATCCAATGCAACTCACACGGTGATCGTTGCTTTGCGACCCTAGGTCTGTGGACAGTTTACTGAACGATAGTTTTGAAACACGAAAGGTTTTGGTCCGACAGAATGTAAACAATGCCCCGGGACAGCGACAGTCCCGGGTGCCGCTTGCCAAGGTGTAGCCTAGTCTGCTCATTATACTACAAATGATTCCTTGTACTTGCTTTATATTTATATTAAATATCTGGTAAATAACAGTAATTCTTTTTAATAAAAATATGGTAATGAGAAGAAATGGTGAATGTCGCTGCTACTTATACCCTATTTACTTGTTATATGTGTAGCCTAATATGTATATTCGTCGTGTATTGAAGCCTATTGTTGTACAGCCCTATTTTTTTTATATTGTGTTCCTTTTAACACTTTTATGAATACGTAGCTATATTCACAATATTAATTATAAGTATATAATCAACACTGGAGGACACTGTGACGGACGTTATAAAAATAAATGGCTAAATATACTGTATTAAATTTGCCGTGGGATGCGTTATATTCTAACCCATCCTAGCTTGCTCGTCACTGATTGGTCAGTTTCTCTGCTCTCTTCCCTTTACCGTGACAAAAACATTGCATTTCTCCGCGGTACAATTTGTTATTTTTTTCTTGATGCCTCACTTATTTCGCGTAATATATACTTGGCACTTTAGTAACCTGACAGAATAATGATGAGAGGATTACTTTTATGGTGAAAAAAATATCCATAGCATTAAAAATAAACGATAAAATACGAGTTGAAGTGAAACGAGCAGCTAAAAATGTTTATACCACTTTTTTTATATGGCGAAATTTATTTACAATTATTACGCTACCATGACTAAAAATGGGTGGATTATGTAGAGAAAAACCTCCTGCATATCATGGTGGTATAAGATTGTAGATAAGACAGAAATTATTGCAGGGAACGTAATTTAAATGTTAAGATGTCACTTGACGCTCCAAGGTGCACCCAGGGTTGCCAGGTACAGGGAAATTTATCTGTTTAGGGAATTTTGGAGTCCACACAGGGAAATAATATACAGTTCGTTCACGAGGAAACAGGGAAATTTCTACCAGATGAAATACCAAAAAAAGACCATCAATGTTCAAAAGTAAACTAGGAATAATTGAGGTAAAAAGGGAAATTCCGATGTTGAAGTGATAGAAATTTCATCAAGTTGACCTGGCAATACTGTCACAGGTGACATTCACATGAGCGCGGGAAAACAACTGCACCCAGTGTTGCCTGGTCAGCTTATGTCATCTGACTGGTAATACTGTGTGGGGAATGGTGGCATTCTAGGTAATATAGATTGTATAATTTCCCTCTACTATGTTCCACCTACTCTGATTCCTCACTAAATAAATGTTACCAGCTCAAATAGCATAAACATGATACGTGGTCGCGAATTTACGAGCTCGGGTGTACAGTATATATCGAATTTTAGTGAAGAATAATACAGCTAACCAAACACACCCTGTCTCATTGATGTATGGAAGGTAACTGACGTTCTAATGACAAACTGGCAACTCATATAGCCACAAGTCACACCACTTCCCACATCGCTATGATCGCTGTCTCCGCTGTGTCAATTGGTAACGTGTTTTTCATCATATTTCGAAACAAAAAAATACCAAAATCGCTGTAATTTGATACTGAGCCGATTTCAACCCGGTTTTTTTCGCTCAGAGTGATTATTGGTTATCTTCTCTGAGTTTTAGTAGTACCAAATGTTTAATATTAGGCTTTTATAAGAAAACAGTCATCATTTATGCAAAAAGCCATTGGTGGTATCCAAATGTCACCGCCCTAGCATCGATAGCGTTAAGGGGAGCTTCTCTTTTTGGTAAAATGGAAGGCTACTGATTCCTCCAAATTATGCCAGAAAACAGACACCCTCACTGGTACTAATAGGGGATCTGTTTCGTGGCAAAGTTTTGGAGGAGTCATAGACTTTCCAATTCACCAACAAAATGATCTCCCCTTAACAAATTTGTGTTGTGTTTTAGATCCAGACATGGACTGAGAGCGAGTCACAGGACAAGGCACGTGACATCATTGTCGGCAACAACAATGAACCCAAAGCCCTTGTGACCTCATTCGTGCCCTTCACCAAGAATTTTGTACGCGTCCTCGTCTTTAATGGCGCCTACGACGGTCCTCCCAGCGAGCCCATCAACTTTGTCACTCCAGAAGGAAGTAAGTGTATTGTCATGTGCCATACGGACGTTTGGTTACAGCTACTCATTTTCTCTCTACCATGGTCTTTATTAATTTAGCACTGATAGTGGTGATTGTTTATTATTATTATTTGTGTTTTTGTGAGAGAGTGAAATGAGAGTGTGAGCTCTACGATACCCATCAGCATATTTTGAGAACCGGTATATTAATTAAGGATTGTCCTTCTTTGCAATTCAGCACCAGGTCCTGTTGACTCCCTTGATGCCATCCCTATGGGGGCATCTGCATTTTTCCTCATCTGGAAAAAGCCCAAGCAACCCAACGGCATCCTGACAGGTTACCACATCTACTATGAGGAGGTTGTCGGCACTGTGACTGGCACCAAATCTCAGAGGGACCCCCCCATCTCTGACCCCATGGTGACTCGAGCCAAGCTGGCCTCCCTCAAGCCAGGCACCAAGTACCGCATCACCATCAAGGCTCGCACTGCTGTGAGTTATTCATTTCCATTAATCTAATAATATTGGGAGGGTCATTATTACAGTTATTTATGGTCTGTTTGTCCATTTATTTGTTGCCACTGAATTGTAATGTTTATGTACGTTTCTTTCCTTCAGATGGGCGAGGGTTCACCGTATTACATTGAACGCACGACACGAAGTTCAGACACTGAGGCGACACCACCCGGGAAACCAACTATAATCTGGCAACATATGAGCACTAACACAGGTGCAGTGGCCATTAAGATCACCTGGGTACCTGACACTGAGGGCAACCCCGGATCCCATTTCTTTGTCAAGTACAAGTAAGTGGAGAAAGGACATCACTGAAGAGAGGCACATTATCCTCATTCCATGTTGTACCTTAAATTGTTTAATCATTTACATTGCTTAGGCATTTGAAATAGGATCTCTCGGATGAAATTTGGAAGCAATAAAAAAGGCTGTATGGTATATAGCTAAAGGGAATGCTGTAGAAGCAGAGATTATTTACAATACCTGGTTGCTTTTTACACATCACAGGCTGTACGGGGCAAGCATGTACGATGAGACCAAGCCAGAACTGTACCGGGACTTCATCGTACTGAAGGGTCTCGATACGGAGAGCACGTACCAGGTGGCCGTGGTGGCAGTTGATGGAGAATTCACCACAGAGTCGGACCTTGAGGAGATTGACACCCACGCCACCGGTTTTGTAAGTACATGTAGTGGAGTCATTAGTTAAATCTTGAAGAGTATAGCATAGTTGTTAAATCTTAGAAAGTATAGCATAGTTGATAAACCTTCTAACGTATATACCAATCTTTTTTTTTGTGTGTGTGTGTGTGTGTGCGATATAAAGTATTAGCATGTCGGGATTTAAAGCAAGCAAGATTAATTGAGTTGTATCATCCTTGGCACCACAGACTACCAATTGATTCATCTCAGGCTCTTGGGGTTACATGGCTAATATTGAAGACCCAGTAATTCCTTCAAACACTGTCATAAAAGAGATGACCCCAACTCTATTGAAGTAGAGTGTTTTACATTGCACATTTAAGAAGGATCAGTGGCACTCAGTTTCCTAACTGTCACGGGCCACTTGATGCAGTATAGGGTAGTTAAGGAATGAGTTACCGTTGACCCTTGATATACAATGAATAAATACTTGTTTCCACCACTTCATTTTACACTTGGTTACTCGTCAAAAACCACCAAATGTTTTCCCAACCTTCTGTTATTCATTTCCAAACAGACTTAGTGATTTACTCAGCCTTTGTTAAAAGGATAGTGCAAAATTGATTCATCTTATATCGAGGGCCTGCTGTATGCATTTTTTTAAGTTGAAAGCTAAGGCTAGAAACCACTTTCCTGACCTGCAGATGGTGGTTCCTCAACTGACACTATCAATAAGGAGTGAACTCACAGGAGAGGATTCTAATTATAGTACAGTAATTGTATTTACATCTTTTATATACCACATTATTTCCAGTTCCTTGAAATTTCATCTATATGACCAAACAGATTTTAATATTGTATACAGTACTCTTTTTAGATGTTTCATATTTATATTGGAGTTGACTTTCTTTCCAGTGGTATTATTAAGACAAAGGAGGTATGACATCTTCCCCTGGTAAGAAGAAAATTATCCATGTCAAACTACTTTAATATTGTATATTTAAATAAAGAAAGATAGAGTACAGTAGCTATATTTCAGATGTTAAGATAATGTGGCTGTCTGTACTGATATAAAAGAACACTGTTTGCCTGTTCTCATGGTGGAATAATATGATTGAAAGATGTGGTACCTTCCCTACTCTTTATTAGTACCACCATTAGAGAGACAGCGGCATCCATGCGATACCTTCTTATTTCTTTATTAATACCATCATTAGAAAGATTGCGTTCATATGGTAATGGTGCATGTTTTTTTTGTTTTTTATATTTAGCAGTAGGGTAGTAATACTCTGACTTCTGGACAGCAAAATGTCATCTTTTGGAATTTATAATAGCATTTCTCTCTTCCAAATAATTTGTGCCAGGTAGTACAGTACTGTTTGTTGATCCCTTCACCACTGGGAATCTACTGCAATGATTTTATTTTGAATTTTTCTGGTTGAATTTATGTGCTGCGGGAACCTGTGAATTTTGTTCTGTCTTTCATTTGAGAACAACAGCAGCAGCAGTAGCTTTGTATAGGCACAAAGGACCATTCATTCCAAATTATATTGTATGTTCTATGTATAATTTCTACCATACGCATATAATGTCAGTACAGTATCTCCTTTCAGCAAGTGTGTATCAATATGATATTTGTAAGAACACTGTACCGTAAAATAACCTATAAATTTAGTAACTTATAAATAATTAACCCATAAATACATGCGACTTACAGCCTGCAGGAGTGACTCGTCGTCCAGCTGACAACATTGCCACACGGGGATGGTTTATTGGTATGATGCTTGCCATTGCCTTCCTTCTCCTCATCCTGATCATTGTCTGCATCGTCAAACGGAATCGTGGAGGAAAGTATGCTGTCCATGAGAGAGAAGCTGCCCACGGTCGCACAGACTTCAACGAGGAACAAGGCTTCCCAGAGTTTGCCCAACCGTACGTTGTTGGATATTGTTATGTAGTACCTCTATAACAGTCTATATCATACAGTTCTATGTACTATTTTATGGTAGTAAATATCAGCACTGCAGTGTATTGAAGTAAATAATCCCTTAAGGAACATTTTGTAAATTAATGCAAATTAAAGTTTGACTGATTTGCAAGAGTAATTGAGTTGCAATTTCCTGTCCTAGAAGATGAATATAGACCTGAAATTTGGTACTGCTTTTCTTGGGCACCCAGTCTATCACTTTATATATTCACCATTGCTTGTACCTACAGCCTGGATGGAGCCAAGAGGGACAGCCTGGGAAGTGATGTGAAGAACCCAATAGAGTCTGACACTGATTCAATGGCTGAGTACGGTGATGGAGACACAGGTTAGTTGACCCCTCGGCTTTTGTCGGTTTGGGCATTAGTTAGTGTCGGCGTGTCTCTAGCTGATGGTAACTGTCCTCTGTGAATATCATGAAGGGTAGCTGTGATTGCATTCTAAGGGCCGTATGCAAGAACATTCACGGTGTTGATGCCGGTGTGGTAATGGTACAGTGACTCCCTAGACTCAATACACAGCCATTATACCAGTACTGTACCATCATTAACACCAGGGATATTCTTGCATACGATGGCGTGGTAATGGTATGATGACTCCCTAGATGCAATACACAGCCATCGTATCAGTACTGTGCCATCGTCAACACCACGGATATTCTTGCATGCGACCCTAAGCTTGCCACCCAGGAAAAAGGAGTCGATGCATTGAGCCAATCCGTTGCACCCTGCAGATACCAATTGTGAACCTGTACCATCTGCCAGAGAAATGCCGACTATAGATTTGAAATTTTAGTAGCTTTGTCTGCACTTGTTATGTAATTCTTGCATCATATTTGCTTGTTTATCCTTCATCTTATTACTTGCCTTGAATATCAGTAAATATATTGTGGTTATCCTTTGGCCATAAATTTTTCTGTTAAGATTGAAATTGTCAGGCATTTGTTTACAGAAATGATTCCTTTATGCCAGTTACAGTAATGAAAGAGGTACATTACTGTAATGGAGATAAATTTTAAGCATTTGACCCTGCTTATTTTCTCAACTGATGATCCAGAATTGTAGATATGGCACCTATACAATACTTTCACCTACAATCAGATAGGGTGTGGAAGCCATCAATTATTTTTAAGTTGGTCATGAGTAGTCATTGATATTGGACAAGATCATTCAACTGACAGTACTGCACAGGCTCCACATCTGTGATTCTGGATCATGAGCTTGAGGAAAAAAAAAAACAACAACTTATCAGTTACCAGTACATAGAATTCATCTTTAGTACGGAAAATAATTAAAGTTCTTTTTATATTTTTATGTTCAGAGCAAATTATTATTTTACTATCCAGCCTGTCTAGTTCGTGACTTTCAATTGCCCCCTCGCTAGTACTTGGTAAAATATCCGGAAAAGCGAATGAAAAGTTTAAATTTAAATTATCTTGTTGATTTTTCAACTAAATTAGGAATTTTACTCCCTCGGCCACTTCCTTATTCTGATATTGGTTTTGTAAGTGAAAAAGAGAACTCTTAGTCTCTTGTTGGTAATCAAGGCAATTTTTTTTTTCCAGTTTGTAAAAGTTGGAATACTGTTTTTGTAGTTCTTGCCTAGATCTTTAGCTTGTTTGTTTGTTTGTATGTGAACAGTTTTGTTTGTCTTAGAGTTTTTACAACTTTTTTCTTCATGCAATTCCCATTTTCTTTTACACTACAATACTGGAGAATATTCAGATTATAAGATTTTTTTAACAATACTTTCATCAGAAGAATATATTCTTGGTAAATGATAAGTTACAGTAACCTGATTTTCCTTTTAAGTTTTATTTAGTTTGTTTTCTTTTTCAAATTCATAACCTTCAACCTTATTCAAAATGATGAAAATTATTTATTAAACATAAGTTTCCCTCTTGATATACAATACTCACAAATTACTTTAGTGATTTGTATCGTGTCACATGCCCCATGTTGTTATTATATTTTAGTTCCAGCAATTCATGTTTAGAGATTTATCAATTTGTTTTTTAAATGGTTCTAAACTCTTTGGCTGTGGTTGCCTTATGGTAGGTGTTTTTGGTGGACAACACTAAAGTCATACAGTCATCATGTCATAAAATTTTTGCAATGATTGAGGCAACAAGTGTTTCTCTGAGGGCCTTTTACAAACTGTACACTGTTGCCATCAGCTCATTGCCACAACATAATGGTGACATCAAGAGTCATGTCATGGGTTTCATTGACAAGAGCATAGCTTAATTTTCCAAGATTGTATGAAAATAATTTCTGTGAAACTTTTTGAAGTGACAAGAATCCGACTTTACCAAAACTGTACCACCTTGAACATGATTTTTACCAGGCACACCACAGTCATAGAGTTAAGAAAGTAAGGTAATTAGTATCACAGCTGATTAATTACTTGCACAAGTAGTTTATACTGAATATTGTTATCACTTATGCATATCCAGTGAACAAATATACTGTATTTGTATTCATACAGTGCACTATATCCTTATTTGCTTGCCCTCATTGCCTAAGTACAGAAAAATCTGCAGAAACTGCATTCATAGGTATTCAGACAATAAATTATATTTATTGTAATACCTATGACTGTTAGAGGCTGTCAGTGGACCAATTTCACAGAAGCTGCTGTTTCTTCATTTCCTCCCCAGCCACACATTTTTGTCTTGATAAACACCACATATTACAGAATCCACTTTACTCGCAGATTCCACACAGTTAAAAAGGACAATTATTACTTACATAGAAAACTCATCAGAATCACCAGAGCACAATAACAAACTCCTACACTCTTCCGTTTGGATGGACCATTCACGACTGTGAAATGGGCCCACTGTGTCTGTTCTTAGGCCAGAGATTTTATTTAATCATTATTGTAGATAAGTATTCTCTCCCTCCTGCATATAGACAATTGATGCTTGTGTACATATATATATCTGCTGATTGCTCGCTCGTTTGGCCCTCTCAGGAGCAGGTATGGCTGAAGACGGCTCCTTCATTGGTCAGTACGGCCGCAAGAAAGGAGAGACCTCATCCAATGCATTTGCCACCCTAGTTTGATGTTTTACCTGCATTGTTTTACATGTAAGCCTTAAGTACATGTCACAAAGATAACTTACTTGTTTCAGCTTGGTTGAAATCTTAAGTACTGTACAGGTATTCAATTTTATATCCAGTATGTGTTTTCATCATGTCCATAAGTACTGGTAAAAGTATTCAATTTATATATAGTATTACAAATATTGGTGATTCCTGTTTGCTGTAAGTTTACCAGAAGCAAGATGTATAATGTTCGTCTTGGTTTTCTGGAGTCATAATACTTGTGTTATCCTAACTGAAGATATTGCCTATAGAAATACCACTTGAGGATAATTAGAGATATCGTATTATGGATAACTAGAGATATTAACTATATAAATACCACTTGAGGATAAGTCTTTTAATGATTTTTCACTATTGGCTTGGAAGGGGGAGTGACAGCAAGTAATTTTGTGCTTGTCTTCAAGTAGTAGTAAACAAATGACATCAAAAAAAGCTAGTCCTCAAATGATGTTCATAATTCATTGATGATTATGTTGATACAGTGTTGGTAAATCTGGAACCACTGCAAATTGCTCCAAACTTTTCCAGGCAACAGGCCACCAATATTTCTGGTCCTGTTCCCTGGCATAGTTTGGAGGAATCTAGGAGCTCTAGTGTACCAAAAGTGTACTACAGTATCCCCATATCTAACGTTCCACCACTTTACCAACCACAGGGAGGTTCACAGAAGATGGATCGTTCATTGGACAGTATGGAGGCGCTACGGGCAAGAGGAAGCCGGCCCCTGAGGACAAGTCACCATCGGCTATGGCCACTTTTGTCTAGACAGGAACCATCATCATCATATTGTAGGTCCCTCCCTCTACCTTCACCTGATGCCACTACCTGTACCTACCTACCTTTCACCACCAGACTTTCTTTGGTCACTTTTTTTTTTGTCAAGATTTGTATGTCATTTAGTACAGTATGTTTTTGTTAGGGGTCTTGTAGTACTTGCCTAGATAGAGACGTTTCCCTTAAGATGAAGTGTAATATAACCTGACAGAATGTGGAGGTAGAGTTTTATTTGAGGAGGGGCATTTATACATTGATGCTTCATTACTCTACTTCTCCTGGTGCTTTTTGATCTGAAGAAATTCTACAAAATTCCTTGATAGTACTAAAGGCGCCTCCTCGGGTAGTGTTCTCATCTACATTCAGTTTCTTTTAATTAACTTATAGGTAATCACTCTTGTCCATTCACCAACAGGATAATTAATTATATGTTAACGTGACTCGTTAGTGGTGACACAGGCAAGTGGCTAAATGAATAAGACTTGAGTGTGAGTTATACGATGTAAAGTTACAGTCACATTACAGACATCAAGGAAGCAGTCTTTGTTATTATTCTCTGGCATGAAGTCTGCTTTTGTCAAGTTTCAATTCCGATGCAATGTTACTTTGCCGGGACACAAAAGTTGGTGAAAGACTGATTTACAGATCCATCCAAACTTTTGTGATGACTGTTACCTCATAATATCTGATAAAAGTAGTTATGTTAGAAAATATGCAATGAATAGTCTGGTATTTATGAGGTGAGAGATTTTAAGTACTAAGGTCTATGTAGGGAATGTATAACTGAAACATCACATGTTAATTGTCTGCATGAAGTGACGTGCCAAAATGGCAACCCAACTTATAGATTTCCTCTAGTTTATGTAAGCTAGCAGGAGTGAATTTCAATTATCATTTACCATTAATTTGTGATCTGGCAAAACATTTGCCACATTTACTCTGATAAATCTGGAATAAACAATATAAATGCTTTGGTTGGGCTCAGTGTGACAAGACTCAAGTGTGTACACAGTATGTGGAGTTGCTATCATGTCAGCAGGACAGTACACAGCAAAATGTGCTGTACTGTATGTACAGTATATGGAATCTCATTTATATGAAATCTCTTAGGATCATACTCAAATATAGAAAGAGTTGTTGCTGATTGTATAGTTGATAGGGAAATGATCCTGATGACAGGGAGACTTTAAACATTTCTATATAGCCTCCAGGCATTGATGTAAGTGTTGCAGTTAAGATGTATATGTGCCTATTGTCAGCTTCTTGAATCACAAATCAGCAATGCTAATATTTCTTTTCCATTAGAATGAGATGAACTGTGTGAAGTTTTATCTTGATAGGTGGTGCTATGAGACTGGCTCTTGTTTTTATCATTTACTGACCAAAGGAAGGAAAGTCTCATCAGGATCATATGTTAATATTAGGCTCACAGTTCATCGTAAGGGATCCTGTGATGTAGTCAGAAAATTGAAGATAAACGAGTCCTTCAAATATTGCTACGAAAGACCACCTATATAGGAGTTTATTTTGTGACAGTCAGGTGGAATCAGAAGCCTTCAGTTTTCAAACGTGATCACAGGGTCCTTATTATTGAAACATTCTTTTTATGTAAATCTCATTCCAAAGGATTATAAATGGTTTTTATATTGAATAGTAATCTCATTTTGTATTAATTTTGCATAAAACTCACAATGTTTTGCACAAACTGCTAGAATCTGGTTATACCTGCTCTTGGTATGAGCAGAGTTTTAATGTAGTTCCACATACAATGCTAAGAAACAATTATACCAATGATCTCTGGGTTTGTGCTGGAGGTAGCTAATAGAAGGCTGGTCATTGTCCTGATCTTTACAGCGGTGAATTAAGTGTAGTTTGACCAGCAAGTTATTCCCATGTCACAGTTAAACAGTATGGAGGGGTGCATGTTCATGTTACCCATGACACTCAGTTCATTCAGTTATCATCCTCGTAGACAAGTTGCATAAAATTAACACCAAATGAAGAAGAGCCTTACTGACAGTATACTGTATTATACCCACTTCTGTTCACCCTTTTATCTGAAGTAACAGAGGCTTAGTCAGTGCAGGCTTATTCTTTCATTCTTGTTCCCTTGAAGCACTCTTTGTAGTTTTACAGTAAACAGCCTTATGAGGCCATGAGGTCTCTTGTTGATTGTCTTGTGGTGTATGCTTTTGTGTCCTTGTAACAAAGGGACAGCTGAGGGTCACTGGAGACGTTAATGCACCGCCCCTATACTTGCTGTGACTAGCACCAAGTGTCAAACTGTAAAAACATTGCCAGCAATTGTGTGACTGTTTGTTATTTTTATACAGGAATAATTTTGTATCATTTTTTATCGTTGATCCCTTAATCAGTGCTAACAGGCATGTTTTTTCCCCCTTCAATCTCCAGAGACAAGTGTATTCCTTCTGTTTATGGAAGTGTATTGTTGCTGGCAATAACAACCCAAGAAATAGTGTCTAGGAGGTACTTTTCTATTTTTAAAATCTTGGGACATAAATTCATTGTCAGAGCTGTGGGATTGTAAGTAACTACTGTACTACACTTTTCCTTGGAGTTTACTCTCAGCAGGAGACAGATGGTGTGAAAACCTCAATCCTGTAATCTCGCTGTAAAATTAAAGTAGCATCCAGTTTCAAGTCGAATTGAATATTGTATTGTACATCAACAAACTATTCCCATTGCCAGTGACCTTGAAATTCTGAACTATGTCCTTAAGTGATGTGAAAGATCTGTTTAGTCGTAAGTAATCTAAAGTTTCAAGTGCTTTACTCTGCTTGTGAAATACTTAAGTTGTTGTCTCTGGTTGTTTGCAGTTACTGTTTATAGTTTACTGCAGGACACGTACTCTCACTCGAGGGTTTTTACACGCTGGCTTATGGTGGATTGGGAAGGGGTGTGTCTTTGAATTGGAGGCTACTTTGATTCCTTCTAACTGCCACAAAAAACAGAAGAACTCATTTTTGATGTATGTTGTAGTATGGGTTGGAGGACTCCGTGGCCCCCAATTAGCTGACAAAATCATCACCCCGTAATGCTGCTTTTGGTAGAGAATCTTTGGAATTTATTATCAGCAACATCACTTCAAACATATTATTCCATTATCTAAAAGGCCCTAAAATGTGTTTGTTAGCACAGTTATATTTTATTTTTCATTATTTTTTAATACAGAAGTTAAGTTTTCTGCAGAGGTACCTAAGTGTGAAAGGTCCAAATGTTATGTGACGGTACCCTTGTGGAAACAACAGTCCTTTGTTTGTTTTATTTTTAAAACGAGTTTTTCACAATTAAAAGCAAGCAAGCAAGCAAGCAAGCAAGCAAATGAATAGGTTGTGAACAATAATGACATGAGAGCATAGTTCTGTATTTGCTTCAAGCAAGAAACTGTTAGCTAATGTCCATTTAGAATTTGAGAAGTGCCTATTTTCATTATGTGTAGTCCAAAAAAATGAAGGAGATATTTAAGTACACTAGTGGATTAATTTATATTTTTGTTAAAGAGAACCATGTTTTAGTTTGGCCTTCACAGTATATCATCACTGCACTTAACAATTTGAGGAAAACTGGATTCCTCACAGAGAATTTATGGTAGTTTTATGTGTGAGTGTGACTGAATGTATTTGCGCCACTGTACAGTGATGGCGTATGAAGTGTGCATCATGCCTTTTGCATATGTCTATATATATATATGATTGCAACATGGATTATGAGGCAAATATTCACATTCATAGATGTTCTTTCTACTGTATTTACTTTCTAATGTCTCATCATCCGTGGACTCGTATATTATAAAGGGATAAAGTGAATGTATGTTGAAAGAAACCAACATTTAAGTGAAATTCAGTATTGTAATGATATTAGTGTTACAAAATGTCACTGATAACTATTAATTTTGTACCCCCTGCATCACTTTCCCTTTACTGCATTGACAGTACATACCATACTGCTGTATTTAGGATGGTCTTAAATTCTTATCTATTTGCAAATATGTAATGCTTGTGAATGGAAGTAACAAATACAATAAAATGAAAACAGTCTCATTATTATTATTACCAAGGATAGGAGATAATGGTATATTAGCTTATCAGTATTTATCCATTCTTACACACTCAAACTTGGGTAACTTGTATCTTCATTGTCATTCTTCATCAATCTCATGTCTATAGTTCCCATTACAGTATATATATCTAATAGTACAATATTCTTTGGAAGGGGTAAAACACACACGGCAATAATGGATGACTTGACCCTATTTCATTAGTTCCCTTGACATTTATACTGGCCACCAGAACAAAGAATGGACTGAACATACTTCCCAACAGAAATGGTAAGTGTTTTTAAGCACAGTATAAATTAATTTTATATGAGGTTAGCTCCCCACCTTCAATGAATTCTCTCCTCAGCTCGACTAAAATTACTCCAGCAAGATATACAGTATGGCACAATGGTATAATTATGGACATGATATTGGACCTCTTTCACTTTGGTTTTGCAAATGGGGAAAAAAAGCAAACTCTCAACCTTTAGTTCTCATCTTTTTAAATATTGGGGGAAAAAAAGAAGTACCCCATCATGACCAGGATTCATAGCTGCACACTCTTAGAATATAGGACCATATTCAACAACAATCCTGGTGCATACGATGGTGTAGTACCGATACGATGGATGACTTCATAGATGAACAACAGAGCCGTCGTACCAGTACCACACCATTGTCAACACCACAGATGTATACGGACCATAATGTCCCACGACAACTACATTTTTGGAGAGCTGGATGTGTGGCTTGTTGGATGCCTAAACATAAGGGGTGATCTACAACATTGGTAAGAAAAGACCTTATTAAAATCACTGAGTAGCTACGTGATTTTTAAAGTTATCTCTAAATATGGTATAATATGTATATACAGTACCAGCAAATAATATTCTGTACTACACATTCTGAACACATATTGGTGAAATTGGTTGCTTACTAGATAATTAATTGGTTACTTACTAAGTAATACTGGCTAAATAATTACTAAAGCATCAAAGCTCATCACTCTTCATAGGCTGATGTTCTAACGTCTCAATGGCTTCCTTCATAACTTCTACAACCGCCTCGTCATCGAAGTAAAAGAATTTGTACTTGGGGTTACCGTTCTTATTGTAGATCTGCTGCTGCACTTCACCATTCGAATCTGAGAAGAATATAATGCTGTACAGTTTGAAGTACGTGAGGGTTGTATACAAGAATATCAGTGGTGTTGACAATGGTGTGGTACCTGTATAATGGTGGTGTAGAGTGTCTATGGAATTGTTGTTCCATTACCACACCATCATCAACACCAAGAATGTTCTTGCATACAGCCCTGACTTACAAGGAAGCAAGATATTTTCCTAAAGTATTATACAGTACGGTACTGTACTACACCATAATAAACTCATCTTTTGCAACTGGTGTAGAATAGATAACTGAAGTGAGTATATCAACTGTGAGTATTTATATAAAATTGTACAGCATATATTGAAGGAGCTAGAATAGAACTCCTGATGCATAATTAATATATGATAGGCACACACACAGTCTGAGAATATTAAGGACAGTACACTGTAAAACATACAATGAGAAAATGAAGAAAAGTATGAAAATACGAGGAAAATGAATATAGTATATATACTCACTAAGGAATAGAATACGTGGAATATAGGCCTACAGCATATACTCACTAAGGAATAGAATACGTGGAATATATCCCCCATCTGGAGCATACTTTTCTTCCTTGGGTTCCTCACTATCTAGAGTGTTGACCATCACAAACTGTTTGCTCATTTCATAGATGGTAGTGGAGGCAGCAAACTTGGGCTTCAATGCTGCAAATATTAAGAAACAAAACATATTTCTTCATATATTATACACATACAGTACTGTACATATATTCCTCAATTATACTCTGTCCAGCCTAAGGTGGCGGAGAAGCCCTGCCTCTCTGGGACATTCCTGGATGTATCTGATTGGCAGATGATGGAAAGGAGATGTTTCGAGTACTTTTGGTAACACCATGGGTCACACACATACACACACATACACATACGTCGCATAGCGGTGCGTTAATCTCAGTGACCTGACCTTCCTTCTTCTTCCCTCCACTTCTCTCTCTCTCTCTCTCTCTCTCTCTCTCTCTCTCTCTCTCTCTCGTGTTCACGATTCATCCACAACCTTTCCTTTTCTAAATTCTATAATCTAATGATATTTTATCCCACATAAAAGTATAATCTAATGATATTTTATCCCACATAAAAGTATAATCTAATGATATTTTATCCCACATATCATATACATGATATATTTAGATTAATGGCATTACGGTATATAATATTTTTTTTAAAATTCCATTTATTCATTCTTTCATTAACAGTAGCATGCATCATAAGTTATTTCACTTTCTTTATTCCTCATTTGTTACCTTCATCTAAGTTTCTCTCTCTTACTGCCTTAGGCCATATTCTAATCTCAGGTCCCTATAGGCGCCTGTCAACTTCCTGTGTCGGTTTGTCAATACACACACACACACACACACACCACTCCTTGCCCAGTCCTGCTGCTTTGTTTGGCCATGGTTTTGAAATATATTAACCTTTTTGTGTAAGTAGTGAATGTGTGTGTGCGTTTTTTTCTATATTTTCGTTGCATAAAAACACACTCCCTTGTGCTTCCGAAAGATAGGTGAAATTAAATGTATAAAAAATTGTACTAAATGGATGAAGAAGCCTTGAAGTATGCTTTCGAACACGGGAAGTCACAAGGGTTACCCAGAGGTCCTCCAGTTGACCTGTTTTCCTCTCACTGTTGCTCACTTTTTACTACACACTCTATGTTCAAATCAAGATATTACGAGCTCCAAGTAAATTGTCACAGTGAATTTGACTGTAAGGCTCACACATATCATTTACAATAATGAGTGAGTAATAACAGACATGAATAATGCTTACTTAGCAGAAATATTCATGAAAAAAGGAAGCACTTCTATTTTTCTCGGTGTGCTGAACACCTCTAGCCAATCAGGGAAGCGAAAAAGTACTTGACCTGCCTACCGCACCTGTAGGGCAGGGCTTCTCCGCCACCTTAGGCTGGACAGAGCATAGTCAGCCTTGAATTAACACCAAATAAATTTATAATATCAGAGAGGGTTAATACATTCTAACTTTCTATGTACTCCTTTGATATCTCTTTACCTTTGCAAGCACCACACCATGACTTGTGGATAATTAACATGAGAGGTTTTCCGGTCTGTCTGGCAATCCGCAGACCCTCATCCAACGTGTGCCACTCGTAGTTTTCTCCGAGACCTGCCCGAAAAGATATATACTGTAATTACATGTAGTTATGACAAATAAATAAGGCTCATTTCTTGTAGAAATAAAAAAATAATATAAAAAAACAGGATATTATTGATGATAAGACCACTCGATGATTTATACGTCGTTCCAATTCATATGCTGTACTGTAGTTCCCGGTAGTTGGCCCAGGTCCTGATTTTGTTAGATTAGCTCTGGATAATACTCAACAGCATATCTATTAACATTTTAGGTTCAACTTTACTATCAGATAAAACAAAACCATTATTAATCAATATATGTTTTTAGTGTATTTTCATCTTTTAATACATTCTTTACATTTGTTATATAAGAACGATTGGACCTAGAAACGTGTATTGTCTGATAGCACAGATTTACCATGTGATCTTTTGCTCAGTAATTAGATAAAAGAAATATAGCTGGATGAAGTAGTGAAAAGGGCTGTGAATATCTTAATTTAAGTGTAAAATTCATGAAAGGACACAAATGTTTAATGTTTTCTGGTCACATTTTCATACAATACTTTTACATGAAATTACATCAAAATTATCAACTTTATTTATATGTAATGGAATTTCTTAAAGTAAATGTAAAATTCACCAAAGGAGAAAATGTTTGATATTTTTCCTGGTAACATTTTTGGGTAAATACTGAAAGAATTACCGTTATTGCGTACGGTTTTTCTACCTTCATTACCCACTTATTTAGACCATTCTAAGACTATTTTCTTTTATGGGGCATTTTGAAATTAGCTTGAGCATACCTGACCTTACCTAACCTAACCTAGACCGCATCAGACTACCGGGACCTAACTTCTATCAAAAATGGCATATAAAAAATTTCCCTAACTTACATTTCATGCCTTGAAAAACGTAAAAATTTTCCCGGATTATTTTTACAAGTTGCCACAACTCGATTTCAAAAATTTTACTATTACCAGTGTTTATATTTCACTATTATGTAAAACTTTTCCCTAACTTACAATTAATGGCCTGAAATACCTAAGTAACACTTTTCCCTAACTTACAATTAATGGTTGGAAATATGTCAAGTTATTATAATTACCTCTGCCAAGTTCTTCCTCAGCCAATACTCCATCAATTATTAAAGGAGTAATCAATAAACACACTAGGAGGTAATATAGTGTGCTTGAAGACCCCATCCTTCCTTCTTGTACTGAGATAATAATAAAAATAGTAATAATAATTAGTGGACGTTGTGCTTAAATAAAGATAATAAAATAAAATACAATAAATATTGTACTGATAAATATAATAATGGAATGAATGTTTTGTTGATATAATAATAATAATAAGTGAATGTTGTATTACTGTTGGCACCTACAAACAATAATATTACAGTTATTATTACTAAAGCAACGTCTATTATCAATATTATTTTGTCTTGACGTCAACAATCAGCTGGTTCAAAGTTGAGTGACACATGGGCATATCTCACATCTTTGTTTACATTTTTTATTTATACAGATCATCCTTTATTTAGTCATGATTTGGTTTTAGAAAATTAGAAAAAGGGGAACGAAAGTGAGTGTGTTGCTTTTTGTTCATCTTTGGTATTGTATTTCTATTTTGATTAGTGATAAACAATGTCAACTTCGAAAGACTCGTTTTCACATTCATTCATTTCCTTGTATTCAATATACGATTAAAACATCATTGGACTATAATTTGGCTCTGATAAATATAGATGAATAACAACGTGCATTACATACACACAATCTGAACCCATGACATTACTCAGGAAGGGTAAATATGTGATGTAAACAAAGGCTTCAACTAGTTTTCGAGCTTTATGTAGGAGTGAATGAGGTAAGACTCGTTTTGAGGCACCACGAGGAGTATCAGTGTGGTAATAGCATAGGGTGGCTAGCGTGTGAGCCTGCCATTGATCGTCGTACCAGCGGAAGCCCCCACAGGCAACTCCGAGACGGGGGTCCACATGTCACACAACGGAACCCTAAACATTTCACGCGACGATGTTGGTGAGGTTACACGTGTGCTCATCCTCAAGAACGGTAGCAATGAGGTGGGATGTGGTGAGGGGCAAGGGATGGCGCCATTATCCAGAACATCCTCCATAAGTACTTCCACTAGTCAACATGGCGGCAGCAGCAACAGCGTCAGTGATAGTGAAGGAATCTGTGACAGTGATAATGTTATTAGTGGTATGTTGAGGTCAGCTGCTGAGGAGGACGTGGTGGACCCTACCTCGGACCTCGGGGCAGATCTTCAACACATAGAAGAATGGCTCAAAACGAGAAGTGATAGCCTGTCCAGCTTCGATTTCGATTCCGATCTGAAACCCTCCGAGGTTGACATCAATGACTTTTTCAACCTCAAGACAGGCGTTCAATTCCACGTCACTGGTCAAGACACTGGTTTAGTATTTACAAAAGATAGCGGTAGTGAAGTTGCCAGCACCTCTAGTATATTATTACCTAACCAGTTTACCTTTCCTGATGGTGATAATTTAAGTGGAACTGGCAGTAGGCGTAACAGCTTCACAAAGAAAGTGGAAACCTTTGTGCAAGTGGATAAAGGACTTTTTGAGGAATTGTTGTTGACTGATCCAAACAAGAAAAATGGTAATAAGAAAGGTGAAGGGTTGCCATCTCTGTCGGCCGAGGATCGAGGATTATTTGAGGAGCTGTTGTTACCCGGGGCACCTGAAGAATGGGCCAGACACGCACAGGAGCTGCTGCTGGCGGTGTCAGCCGAAAAGAAAGAGTCGAGCACCCCAGGACCGAGCTCTGGGGAACAGTTACCCGAGACGATGGATTGCAGCGTATCTCTGCCGGAAACCTCCCAAGAAACCACGACAGACCATGGCACATCAGACGACCTGGATCTGATGGTTAATAATATTCAACCCATTAAGCTGATGAGTCCACAGGAAATTGAAAACATGGCCACAAGACCTCTTGGCTTCGAAGAGACACCCATTAAAAATGAGTCTCAAGAAAATAGAGTGGCAAGCCGCATTGACGATTGTATCTTTATGCCAATTAGGTCAAGGGGTTGCGAAGATAACAACATGCTCCAACCTGACTTGCTGATCAGTCCTAACAGTGAAGTGGACAGTAAACTCTCTAGTATCTTGGCAATGGATGCATCAAATGACACAACTGAAATTCCAGGTTCGGAAACAAGTGAAATGTTGGAGAACCTCAGTAAGACTCCACCTAAGCTGGAGAGAAGTATATCACCAGGAACGTTCTTGGTGAAGTTAGAACCAAGAGAAACGAGGGACAGCAGCGAGAAAACTCCAGTATCATCCAGCGCACCCGTTACCAGTCAAGGAGTATCTTCTATGCCTCCTCCTCAGACAACTCTTGTCACTACAGCTCCGAGTACTACCACTTCCAATCAGTCACCAGCTCCAGCACCGGACTTGAGTGTAGCCGACAACTCTAACACGGCATCAAAGACTATACCTGCTGTGTCAAATTGCAGTCTCATAAATTCCATTGGTAGTACTATATTGAATATGACTACAAAAACTATCACTACAACAGCATCTTCATTGACTGTTCCACCCAAGAGCCTCCTGAAGATACCATCTGGACCAGTACGTGCAGATATTAAAAAATTGCCTGTTGGAGTAGTTCAGTTAAAGTTGACTGGACCTCCTGTGACTTCACTCCCCAGTGCTCTCTCCACAACCACTGCAACTTCTACCACAGAATCATCTCAGCTACCAAGATCTGCCCTCATCCTTCAGCCTCTCATTACAAATAGTCAGCAGCTCCCCTCCCATGCATCAGCACAGCATCAAGCAACGACAGTAGATGGCACAGCAACATCCAAGGAGAATCCTGCTTTCACCTTTGCACCCTTGAAAATGGTAACTGTTCAGTCCACCCAGAAACCAGGCACTGCCAATGTTACTATCACAGTAGACCGCAAGGCAAACCTCACCACTGTCAATATAGTTTCTTCAAATAATGAACACACTGTATTTAAAATTAACACATGTGAACTTGTTCGTGCAGTGTCCAGTATCAGGGAACCACATCTGGACCCTCTAGGATTAACTCCCCAGCAGCTGTTGAGATCTGCACATACTGCTCACAAACTAATTCAGGAGGTCCATCAACAAGGTGCAGGGAGGCAGTCTAAAGGTCAAGGGAAAGATTCTGCTCTTGGCCCACAGAACTTTGAAATCAATCAAGTATTACAAGAGGTTAAGGCTCCCATATCAAGGACACAACAGGGACAACTGGCCCTGTTACGACAAGCTGCTGTGGCGAGGACGGCCGTACCTGCCACAACATCAAGCAGTACCAATCTAAGTGGCTTGAGTCGAGGTGTGAACAGCAGTGTTGGCACAAGTATTCTTCCAACTGTTATCGGAACAACTCCATTATTAACCATTCCATCATCTGGTTCTGTCATTGTACAAACCTCGTTGCCTTCTGCCATCACTGGATCAGTTTTGACTGCAGCAAAAGGGTCAATATCTAGCTCAGCAATACACAAGGTTCAGGGAGAGTCATCTTTACCTTCTGCAAGACCTGAGAAACCCACACGTATTAGTACTCCACCTACAATTGACAAGTCACATTGTAAGATTTTGTTCCTTTGGTTTTGATATATGTATACATGAAATATTGTAATATACAAATGTCAAAATTTTAATAAACATTGTTCTGCAAAAATTTTTAGTTGCTGAGTACAATGTTTTGAAAATTTACAAAGCATATTTGTCACATTGTTAACTATAATTATTAATCTATCTTGGTGCTGGACTTTATTTCATGGGTTAATTGTGTTTACATATTCATATAACATGTAAGCAGTATATTTATGTTAAGTTGCATTAAATAGAAATTAATTCTTCTTTGTCATCAGTGAAGAATGAAGGTGTTGGTGTATCATTGCGTCCTGGTGCTCCCCCCACCATGGTCTCGGTGCCATCAGTCCTAGATTCACTCTCAGCCTCCTCCCTTGTCTCACCGGATCTACTACAAGCTTCAGCCCAGTCTCCTTCCTCTACTAACACACAGAGTGATGAGGACCTGAATGAGGATAATCCAGAAATGTGCACAGGTAGGCTGGAACTAGAATTTTTTCAGGCATGATGGACATTTCTTTAAACTCAGCTCTCCTTTGAATGCTATACATAGGTTGTGCAGAAGTATTGTTGAAATGATAGACCTTTGCATTATTTATTCTATTTTTTAAACTTGAGCCTTTTATTGCCCACCACTAGTGCAGTGATATAGTGTGTGGCTGCGCATGGGCTAAGATAAATTCTGCCTTACGGGGAAGTGGCAGGCTAAGGAATTCTGTCACTCTTGGAAAATTGGCAAACAGTTTTATTTATTTTAAGGAGTGAAGGTTTATTGACCTCGCCATTTATATTAGCCATTCTGGGCTAAGCCATATGGTTCTCAGCAAAGTGTCAATGAGACCTTGAGTTTGACACTGTCCTGTGACAGTAAATCAATATTGAAGATTTTCTAGGTTATTGTATCTTTACATATATCTACTCTGCTTATTTCTCTTTTGTATTACTGGTATCTTTCTTCTGTCAACAGTTTTGTAAGTTTAGCATACAGTCTTGATCATTACATTATTAGCAATGGTTAAGTATGTATAATGAGCTAAGTAGTTCTGGCAGCACCTGAATATTAATATAATTTTTAGGTACCTTACTCTACTAACAGTTTCAGATGAGGTTGCCAACAAGGCCTTGGAGGAGTTGGGTATTCAGCTGGACTCACTACAGTGTGAACCATCACCACAGGGAGGAAAGCGTTGGGTCTGTCCTATAAAGGCTTGCTCCAAACACTTCCCCAAATTATCCTCACTAAAGGTAATGCAAGAACAAGACTCTCTACATTCAGTAGGCTTTAGTTCAGTGCCATAGTACTCAACTTTTGGACACTGTTTTTTCTGTGATATGTATAGAATTGTCTCCAATTAAATAGTACTATATAAAGGGATTATTTGTTTGATAGCTTTGTATATTTCTATAGAGGTTATCTGTGTTCATTATGTATAGTTTTTAAGTGGTTAAATATTTTTGGTTTCGAAGTGTCTTTCAAGTGTTCAAGTGTGCTAAAAATAAATGCAAATTGTGAAGCATGGAAAATACTGGTGACTTCCTTTATCTTTCAGGTTCATCTTCTCAGCCATAATGGAATCCGGCCTTACAAATGCAGCTACGAAAACTGTGACTGGGCCTTTTATACTTGGTACAAGCTTAAGCGACACATTGAAACACACCTGAAGAGGAGAGATTTTGTTGTAAGTGCCCTCACTTTACTGTAACTTGTCCATTAAGCAGTTTGAAAAATAATAAATTGATTATTGAGGATTAATAGGATCAGCTTTAGTGTATTCTTCCTAGGTCTGTGTTGTAATTTACCGAAATCATTAGTCGTAGTTACAGAGGCCATTGTCATTTTACTATACTTTTGGTTACTTTCCATGCCCTGATTAATTTTCACCCTGTGATCCGATTTGTGCAGTGCTCGGAAAGTAACTGCCATCGTCGGTTCACCACCATATACAACTTGAACACCCACCTACGCCTACACCAGCGACCCAAGTGCTGGATGTGCTCCCTGCCTGAGTGTACCTTGGCATTCCATACTCGCCGACAACTGGAGGTGCACATGAAGACTCACAAAGATGTCGAAGCTCCGTACAAGTAAGCCCGCGTCTGTCATTCTTCAGCTCTTCAACTCTCCCTTCTTTTTATGTTTCGGAGTGAAATTATCCATCATCGTATCTCCTCTGGTATGTCAGTCCCTTTCAGCTCTCTCATTGTGAGTTTTTTTTCCTCTGTGGTTGCTGTTACAATATCAGTATAATTTTATCTTGTGATTCATATTTTAGTCCGAATAGCTGTAACCTGTTAAGTGATGGGTGTTTGTATGAGTATCATTGCAATTTCCAGGTGTGGCGTGGATGGGTGCACCAAGTCCTATTTCACTCCCAACTCGCTGACGTCTCACATGAGGAGCCACCACAAGGAGGAGGAACTGCGGTGTCAGTGGACAGGTTGTGGTAAAAAGTTTGACAAGCCATGTAGACTCAAGGCACACATGAGAGTCCACACTGGGCAACGTCCTTTTGTTTGCACATTTGAGGTTAGTGGATTATAGATTGGTTCCTTTATAATATTCTGCCTCATTCTTTTGGGCCCCATATAAGAAAGTGGTATTTTGGCAGCTGTATGTATTATTCATTTTCAGTAAATTTCAAGATTTATAATAGTTTTTTCAGCATACTTCAAGATTCTGTTGTTATAGTTCCCCAGACTGTCTCAAGATTCTGTAATGGTGCATACTTTCAGAATTGTAACTGGTCTTTTCAAAGTGCAAGTAAATTGAGTCGTCACCAACGGAAGCACACAAATGATAGGAAATTTACGTGTCCCATCTGTCAGAAGTCATTTCTGCGTTCAGAGCACCTGAAAGGCCATCTCCTAATTCACACTGGAGTTAGAAATTTCCAGTGTCCAATTGAAAGTGAGTTCCTGTGGTTTGCTTATTTACACTGAACCAACTGCAAATTCATGCATTATTCTTGAATTGTGTATTAATTTTGGTGTAGGTTTCCTCTTTTCTTACTGTGATTTGGACCGTTGTAATACTGTTGGAAGCTATTTTAATAGATCTGAATCTCAGGCTAGTGTACAGGAAATTTATATAAATGGAACATGTTTGCTTATGGTTTATATCAAGGTAGAAGTGCACTATGGGTGTGTAAATTCTAATCATATCTTTTCATTTTACAGATTGCAATGCCAAGTTCACAGCCAAAAGCAGTCTTTATGTACACTTAAAGAAACACGAAGGCAAGACCAAAGACAGCAACAACAAGGTTACTTACCACTGCCCCATAGACATCTGTGATAAGAGTTACAATTCAAAGTTCAATCTTCGCCAACATATGCTAAAAAATCACACTATATTAAGTGAGTAATCATTTCCTAACATTCCATAATGTATAACTGCATGACTACAATCTACATATTTGAATCATAGCACTACGTTCTCTAATAAAATTTTCAGTATCCGGGAGGGTATATTTTTACTTGGGTATTTTTTCCAGCAACAGATACCAACCAACTGGACTACATAACTCTTCTTGGTGACAAAGACTTAATGGTGGACCAGCTGCTGCCATTGTCGGCCAGTGGTTCATCAGCCTCGTCCTCCTCCGTCACTCTTGACTCTGGTGTTGCCTCGTCTACCTTCTCCACGTCCCCTTCCAGTGATGCTCATGCCACCCTTCTCTCCAGTATAGAGCTCATTAATAGTGACATTACAGGTCAGTGTTCTTAGCACAATAATAATTAAATCTATTAATGTAAGGGTAAAATTATACAAGGTTTTAATGTTGACTAAATATTTCCAGCTTGAATGGTGTCATATATTATACTTAACTGTACTGTCATGCTCACATTCTGACAGTCTCCCAGGTGTGTGTAAAATTATAGATAAGATTTAATAATGATATTTGAGAACCTTTTCAGATATTATCCTCAACTTGTTTACTCATTGGTGATAAAGGTTACTGACATGAACTCTGTATCCTGTAGACGGGAACAACATGGCACCCATTATAGTGATGAATGGGAAGGCCGGTGGGGAGGGGCTGGAGACTATGGACGTGAGTATGGGGGCAGAGCCAGACGTGGACCCATTGGATGTCAGCCCAACAGGAGGGAAAGAGTCCAATGAAGACATGCTGGTGCCGGAAGGGTCGGCACGCACGGACGTCTTGGCTAACATCATTTGGTCGCGCCGGGCAAAGAAGAGGCAACAATTAAACCTGGCAAAGAAGATGGCCGAGATGGGTTGCCACAATTCCAGTGATCATACATGTAAGTTGTGTCTGAATTTACTACTGGTACCTGTTGTTTTACACAATTTTTTTTCTTTCTTTCTTTTTGCACATTTTGTTCACTATAGTATGTTTGGTTTCTCTCATTGTTACATTTTTACTTAGCTGGAGATGGGGTGGTGAGCTTTGCAAATGATGTGGTCCTGTCTGCCTCAGCTGTTACCATGCCAACCACATCTCACCTTCAGTCGGCTCTCCTGCAGGTTGGTCTCTTCGTAAAATCAAAACCACTGACTCCTCTTAACCCCTAAGAACCGATGAACAAAGATCGATGTTTTAGCTTATCTTTCCTCCATTAACGATGAACACCGATCAATATAGGGCTATAAAAAACTGCATGGGCTATCTCTAGCCCCTTCATTGGTATCACTGATAAGTTTGTGATACAGGCAGCCAGTGAAATACATAAACACTGCTTCAACTCCACCCTCTAGGGGGAGGAGCCTAGCATTACCCCCCTTTACCCAATGAGGGGTAGACAGGTCATAGGATCACTGGGGAGGATTATGAAGGGTAGAAGTGTGAGTATGGAGGTGAAAGGGGGACTACGAAATAGTATAATCCTGCCAACACTGATATATGCATCAGAGACATGGACATGGAGTAGGGCTCATCAGTCTAAAATAGGTGCTGTGGAAATGAGTTACTTGAGAGGAGTATGTGGAGTTTCTAGGTGGGATGGAGAAAGAAATGAGAGATGTGGTATGAGTGAAAAGGCAATTGGTATTGAGTGTGGAGTGGTTGAGAGAATGAAGCGTAATACATTGAGGTGGTTTGGACATGTAGAGAGAATGCAAGGTGAGGAGTTTGTAAAGAAGGCGTATGGAAGTGAAGTTGTGGGACCTGGTGTGAGAGGCAGACCTCCGGTTAGATGGCAGAACAGAATGGAAGAGTATGTAAAGGAGAGAAATGTGAGGGGCAGAGTAGGGCTTGACCAAGTAAGGAGGGAGTGTTGGAACAGGGAAAACTGGAGACACTTCTGTCGTGGCCATCCCCTTGGGTAGAGTTCCCGAAGGGAAAGAGGCGTCAGAGCTATTGATAGATAGATACCCCATACCATCCATCACTCATGGCCTTGAAGTGACTCCCTGCCATCCTCTCCCTCTCCCTGCCTCCTCTAGCTCTTATCAGCAATTGGTAAACATTGGACACAAGTTTTCACACACTCCCATACATTGTGCATGCTTGCGTTAGCGTTATCACAGCTACACACAGTCGTATGCAAAAATGAATTGTATGTGGCCTTTTCTGTCTATTTCAGTGCATTTATATACTCGTTTTACACACACAAACACACAAGCATACATCCAGGTACACAAATTCATGCATCTACCCATTATAAACATGTGTAACACATGCGTATGCCCTCGTATGTTATTTGGGGGGGTAACGGTCGTATTATTTTCTGACTTTGACGCGCTGCTGTACGCAAACCAGTGGAGATAGGAGACTTCTGTTTGAATATTCTGGTGTGTAAAATAAAGCTCTACAAACATATAAGACAAAAACTAACCTTTGAGTAACTTCAAAATTCGGGGGGCGTTTGCGGCTGGGGGACCAGGCATGGCCCAGGAATTACGGTTCTTAGGGGTTAAAGGCTGAAAAGAAATATATTAATGTAATATTTGAAAAGAAGCAGCAATTAATTCTGATTACAGTATAAAGCAATGGGAGCTCTATAGTGGTATTTGAAGTAACTGACTTGGTTTTCTCTTTAAGGATGATGGTGTTGTTGGGAGTGAGTTGTACCAAGAGACACTGATGGGGCATGACCTACTCTCTGACCCCACTACAGACCCCCAGTCCACCATCAACCTCCGTGACCTTGAGTAACAATCCAGGTCGCTTCTCTTTTATTGATAGTGCTGTACACGGACTGAAAAGGTATCAGACATGAAGATGTTCCAGTTGGTGTGGAAGTAAAAGAATTTTTTTTATCTTAAACATTGACAGTCTGTGCTAAGAGGCTGTTCCACTCCCTACCCCCAAGAATTGTATGTTCTCTGTCAGATATCTCTTAGTAAGTGTACAACATATATATTGGTTGTGATTTTCTTTCATTCTCTTCCATTTCCTGTTTTTTCTAAATATTTTATTGTGTTCCTCATTTACTTGAGTGTTTGGGGAAAAGACCAGAGGGAGATCTACTAGACATTAGCTTTGTACTGTACAGTCAGGAATGTATTTAGGTCCCCACTTCTGGCCAAAATCTATTGAAACTGTTGATAGTGCTGAAAATATTATGTATTGAATGGTGCAGCTGTTTCCATAAGGTGTTTACCAAAATCAGGGGACCCAGTTATTTGTTTCACTGTACAGTAATATCCCTTTTTATCCAGGCTATATGGTGTGAAGGGGGTCTTGAGTATTTCAAATTCATGTTTAATCCAATGCAAGTACAGTGGTACCTCGGTTCTCAAACTTAATCTGTTTGAAAACGGAATCAGTTTTTCCAATAAGAAATACTGTAGATTGAATTAATCCTTTATGCTAGACCTCCAAATATTATGCATTATGAAGAAATTTAAGTTAAAATATTGCTTATTTATACCTGTTTAATGATACAGTAAACCCTCGCAAGCTCGGATCAATTGGGGGGAGACCCTTGTCAAGTTATCCAAGATATCAGAGGGCTTAATTTTGTTGCGTACGACTGACCACATGCACACCCGCCCTCTAAACTACATGTGCTTTCACTCGTATCTCTGGTTCCCTTAAACAGCTGCGCACACACAAAAACCTGACAATTTCACAAAAGAAGGATATAATACTGCAGGACTATATCTATTATTGTATATTAACATGAAATAAGGTATTGTGGTGTAGTGGTAGGTGAGGAAGTGTGGGAATCAGAGCAGCAGAGTTGGTATCTGTCAGTTTGTCAGTCAGTGTACTTGTTGCCACACGGACAAATTATTCCCGCGATTTTTGTGATATTTTTAAGCTTACTTTTCGTACAGTAATCTCCTTTCAATGGTACTGAAGAGAAAGCTTTCAAGTGTTAGTAGTGATGAAAAGAAAATATGGATCATCACATTCCATGAAAAAGTCTATATTGTTAAGAGAAAAGGTGGCAACAATTGGCCATGCTTTAGGGTTGGGTAATTTTGAGGGTTTGGATCACTACAGCTTGGTTTAGGTACCAAAATTTTTTTTCTCAAATAATATGTTCGAGAAGGGAGTCATTTGAGAACCGAGGTACCACTGTAAAAGGATAATACGAAAGAGACAATGCAGTATATACAGTTTCTGGATGATGAGAAAGCTAAAATAAAAAACCTCGCTGACGAAGATTAGAGAAGCGAAGACGAGGGAAAGGGAAGCACTAATGAAAAGGCTCTGCTTCTTGACAATCACCTGGCCCTGAATGGGACTTGTTTTACTGTCTGTTTTATTTACGTATTGCAGGACTTATGTATTATTCAATCACGTGGATATAAGGGATAAATCACTGATTTAAGGGATATTACTGTACCTGTACATATTTTGGATGGTAAGGATACTAATATGCAGTACATATATATTTTTATAGAATGCTGTAGATGGGGAAAATTTTATTATTCCCATTGAATATTGGAAGACGACTCTTGGTAATGGGGATATTATGGAGGGCTGCTGATTCCTTCAGACTGTCCCTGGCAATAAATTACTGTACCTCATTGTTCTAATGGGGCATCTGTTTTGTGACATAGTTTGGAGGAATCATCTGTCCTCCAATTTACTGTCACAAGTTTCTCCCCTTCACTGATTAGGGTATGAAGGATGTCTTTTAGTGAAGTGTTCATCATTTCTGTTTTTCGTCTTTCATTAAGGAGGTATTGAATGATGGTAATGATCTCAGTGACTCTTGCGATGTCCTTTTTTTATTTTTTTTTATGCATTATTTATTTCATTTTATGTTCGATTCAGGTTAGTGAGGTGAAGGCTGAAGAAAGTAGACATAAGAATGCTTTTCCAGTTGCAAGTATTATCAGACATAGTTAACCTAGCACAGTTAATGTTACCATTGCATTTGTATCTTAAAGTTGAGCTTTGTTTGTAAGCCTCTATTATTGTACTGTATAATTATGCTGTCAACACAAGGGATAGGGAATTCTGTGTAATGAACTAAATACTGTAGTAGGGCATTTCTATTAGACTCTAATTATTTTACTAATATAACCAGTAAGACATTTGAAAATTAAATACACAAGTTATTCTTGCAAATGTTGAACATTTGAATGTTTAAAGTTAGTATATAAAAGAATTGCAATTCAGAAGTATTACCTATACTGTACTATCATTAAAGACCCTGTGATTGTGTATGATTATTGGAGGCTTCTGATTCCTCTTGACCATGCCACAAAACAAGATCCTTCCATACAGGCAGTGTTTGATGACAAAATTTGAAGGACTCATTTATCTCCAATTTTCTGACCACATCACAGGGCCCATTAAGAGAGGAGTCAGTATAGATATGGCTGAGTGTTTGTGTTGTGCCTAGTACCATACAGTACTTAAGAGTTTTATGCCAACACAGTTGCTTATTTGATTTTAATCTGTTTGATAGTTGGTTGGATTAAATCACAAGCAGCCCCATAGGTTTCCACTAACCACTACAACCAAGCACTATACACATTTAATATCCTCTTGGTGTAGAGAGGATTTTGTTTTCTATCTTTTGTAAGTATAATTACCTGTAATTACTAAATAATAGAGAACGTCATCCATACGTTGAAGGTTTATTGAGGAGGAATTGTGAAATACATCCTTCTAAAGGAGGACATTTTTCACAAGTTAGCAAACTAAAATATGATTAAGTTAAGCATTTAATTGAAGGTTTCTTTGGAAATGGGTGACAAGGCAATCGGTGTTGAGCGCAAGATGATTGAGCAGACAAAAAGTGTCGTGTTGTACAGTCACAAGCCATAGTAATTATCCAGGTCTGCTTCAAATAGGCTCTTGGAGTATTAAACGAGTTCTGGCAGGTATGAGACAGGATAAATGTTGTGATTGATTCATATGATTCCAAACTTTAACAAGACCTGGACACTTACTACAGCTCATGACTGTGCATCTTGTTAAGTTTTGTGGTATTTAACTGGGTGATCCTTACAGCAAACCACTGCCGTAGTAATTAAGGTCTTGTACTGCACCACTACTCTACATTGTAGAATATTTTATTTGACTTTTCTTTCAGAATGTGTAGCTGTGAATGGCTCGTTTATGATATGTCAGTCTCGATGCACATTTACTGTCTCAGAAAAATTCTTATTCTCTAACTTTAATGGTTTGATACAATGTAACACATCAGATGAAAAAACTTGTATTGCACCAGAACACCAAACATAGTGGTTGGTATTCATTCATATATCCTTCAGATCTAGAAGTACAGAATAATTTTTTTAACAATACTACTTCACCGTGCTTTAATGTAGATTCTTTTTCCCACATATATAGTGCACTTCGAATAATCATTTCATAACACAGTACAGTAAACTATTTAAGTCAGTGTATGTATTCCAATCATGTATAATTCTATAAAAAAAAATTCACGGGCCTAAAGAATTTTTTAAGCACTTTTAACTTCGTATGATATTGATCTTGGGTTCTCCATGTATGGTTATTCTTCACAGCTTTAAAATGTTTGAATACTGTTTACACAGTACTGTATTTTGAGGGGTACATTAATTTTCGTAGCCACCTTGATGAGTCATCCAGCTTTACAGATCATTAATGTATTTAGTTTGTATGTAGTGCTGGTGGCTGGAGCTTCATTAGAACATTCACTACTGTTGTTTTTAAATTTAAAATAAAGAATTTACTTTTTATATGATGCAGCAGTTGCACAAGTGTGATGTAATTGTTCTTCTATGGAAGTATAACAATTTATATTTACTTAAAATGTATTTGATGTATGTTATCCGTGACTAATCAGTATGCCGATATTTACACATGTATTATTATTGTATATTGGAAGGCTTTCCCTCTAGGACATTGGTATATGTAAATGTTGCCTTGGTGTACCACATTTGAATGACTTCCCCACACTGCACTAAGAGTGATCATCCCAGGGAAAAACAAATTAAGTTAATATTATTGTCACACTTAACTTAAAAAGAATATAGTGCTTCATCTTATGTGTTTCCAACCTTATGATGCATGCTGTGGCAGGTATTTTGAGGTGAATTCAAAGTAATGGCATGGTAATTCAATGACTTTGCACAGTATTCCATGTAAGATAATTGGTCATAGATTAATTATATATATAATTTAGTTTTATATGGGAGTGACTATACTGTATATGATAACTTTGTTCTTCAGTTAGATTATAGTATTGACTTTTAAATATATTGAACTAAGCTTCCTAAACTAGAGTACTTAATTAGATCCATTAGAGTAACGACATATGGTGTCAGAAAATGCTTTGATGACAAAAATTCAGTGCAGTGTGGTGAATTAGGTATGTATGATTTCCTGTAATTTTCCTATTCCTGCATTTTTGTCTTGCAAATATTCAAACTTTTCTACCTTTTTGCAGTAGAGGTCTATGTATGGTATATGTCATTTTATATGATTGTGATCCCTTTGAAACATTCACAATTGTTAGAAAGACTTGTAACACATATCTACATTTTTGTACTGTACTGCATTTGTTTATTTCATGGAAATTATAAAACTTAACAGTCAATCTTGTGCCAAAGCATGGCTGTGATAGCTATAACTACTGTGTATTGCAAGTTTTTTAACCTGACGAAAGTGCACTGGTTGTAATTTATTGTAGTTTTAATTTCATAGGCTCTCTGGGAAATGTAGCTCGAGCGAAGATAAAATTACACAAAACATATTCATAGCTAGGAATTTACATACAGTTTGTAAACACTGGAATTAAAACATAGCTTAGATAAAAGAAGTAAAGTTGTAAGAAACCCATTGCATTTTTGCCAGGTAAAAAAAAGAGCATTATAGTGATAACATGGTCTTAGAAGAGTTCAAACATAATTGTATGTCCGGTACAAGGAATTTTTTGATGTTCAATAAAATGTTAATATCTTTATGCTGACTTTTATGTGACGTCCTTTTATCAAAGAATATGGAAGGTTCCATACTGTTTGCTTTTATTACCAGTATTGCTGTTTGTTGAGGCTATTTTATCATACATGGTCTTGTTGTTTGGTTGTTTCAGTCAGTTTTCAAACAATTTAAGTTCGTTAATTTTACAGTAATACTGTATTGGGCATGTTTCATGAGTCTTTGTACAGTATGTGGATGAAGGCCAAATTCCTTTCCTAACTGAGCTAAACCCATATTAAAGACACAAGGGAGTCTGGTGCCATACTATTGACTAGGAAGAGCTGATATGCTAACCATTATAAGAGTCAATTATATTGACTCTAAAAGTTAAGGGAGAAGTACAGTGTTGGTAAATCTGGAGTAACTGATTCCTCCAAAGTAACAGGCTACCATTATTTGCCTTAATCTGGTCCTGTTTCCTGGTGTATTTCTGAAGAATCGAGGAGCTCTAATGTACCAAAATTATACTATATTCATAGGCAAAGTGCATTGTGTGGAATGATGAATATCAGATCAGCAGATGTTGGTCGGCGGATATCTATATATGAAAACCTAATACAGTATATTAATTACTGATCGATTGCCCAGGATAAAAAATGGAGAAGAAAATGGTCGCTCCTTTTTTTAATTTGGAAAAGAAGAGAGAAGTAAATAAAATGACTCCGTGAATAGAAAGTAAGTTGAGAAAGAAGAAATTTAGGATGCGCCGTTGTAAAGCCTCCACACCACACCACCATCATCACCATAGAAGAAATCAACAAACAGGCTAAAGGGGTTATTTATTTCACCAGTTGTTAAGGTGAGAAAGAATTATAAACCTTGTAATGGAGTTAGAAGTCATCCCAGGTATACAGTGTTTGTGAAGCACGTTAGAATATCGTATTAATTAAGGATATATAGTATTTTTGGTAAATATTGAAAGAATTACCGTTATTGCGTACAGTTTTTCTACCTTCATTACCCACTTATTTAGACCATTCTAAGACTATTTTCTTCAACGGCATTTCCTCCGCATTTCCAAGATAGGGCATTTTGAAATTAGCCTAACCTTACCGGTATTAGTACAGAAGTGGTCCTTAATTCAGCAGTGTTGCCAGATCTGGCTGGGTCCTAGTATTTTACCCCTGTCATTTATTGTACTTTATCACGATTATTTCCCGGTAGTTTGCCCAGGTTAGGTCCCGGTAGTCTGATGCGGTCTAGGTTAGGTTAGGTCAGGTCAGGTAAGGTCAGGCTAATTTCAAAATGCCCCATTTGACGGGGCATTTGAGGAAGAAAAACCATAGAAGAAAAGTGTCTTAGAATGGTTCGAAATAGTGGGTAATGACAGTAAAATATCTATTATACAGTAAGGTCCACTTCTGTACCTTTACCACCTTACCTAACCTGACCTAGACCACAGCAGACTACCGGGACCTAACCTGGGCAAACTACCGGGATATAACCGGTGTAAACTATCATAAAGTGACTGGGGCAAATTTCCGGGACCTAACCGGATGTGATAACACTGCGTGATCCTAGCCAAAAACCCAGTTATTCTGTAATAATACCCAAAATACTGAGACCTAGCCGGATCTGGCAACACTGCTACAAAACGGTAATTCTTTCAATAAATACCTTTTTTTTCTGGTAATATATATATATTTTTTTTTACTCATCATTTTGTGAGGATATCTGGTGTTACTAGAAATATATTTTGGTTTATTATATATGGTTGTCTATTGTCCTATAGTAATGATAATGTATTTGGTTCTGGAGTTCCTTGAGGCCAGTTTACATTAGTTGGATTGAGTTGGATTGGGATAAAATATAGTATGATATATTTAGGTTTGTAAAGTTGAATTATTCTTTCCTTCATATGATGTTTTTGGGTTTGTATAAATTCATGATTATGCGTTTCCAAATTTTGACATGCATTGATAAGACAAAAATGGAAAACGAGTCAATTTCTGTTTAACCTGGCTCGGATTTTCCAAAGTATGTAAAACGTCAATCATTAATGGGGTAGTACAGTGTTAGTGGTAAATCTGGAGCAACTGATTCCTCTCAACTGCAGTACAGTATTCCAGGGAACAGGCCACCATTAATATTGATCATCTGGTCTTGTTTCCTGGCATACATACTTTGGAGAAATCAAGACACTCCAATGTACCAAAAGTTTACTACCCCAAAATGTTTTGTTTCATCCCAGAAGCATGAAGCCGAGCATGGTGGCTGACGAGATGTTCCCCGAGGGTGCTGGACCTTACATGGATCTAGACGAGGCCGGGGGGTCAGGCGGCCTCCTCATGGACCTCACCGCCAACGAGAAGGCTGTACACTCGGACTTCCACAACGACTTCGATGACCTGTTTGACGACGAAGACCTGAGTTGATGAGGGTCAGTCAGTCGGGCAGAGCAATGCTGTAGTGACCGCCACTTTTATGTTCTGTGTTTATTGCCAGCCTCGTTTATCTTCTTCAGACGACTCCTATGCTCCGTGTGTATCGTCAGCCTCATGCATAACAGGGGAATAAAAAATAAAAGAAGAGCCTGTATTTACTCTTTGCATAAGAGTGACTTCCTCCAACCTTCTCTGGTCATCTTTGTTTCTGTATCCCTCTCCACCCCAGCAAACTTACAGGCACGCTAGATAAAGGTAAATAGATGAGATGCACTTTTGGCTGGCCACAAAAATTCATATGTACGTTATTGGTTTTTAGGATTTCAACTGTATCGAAATTGTAAGACTACGTAACTGCAATGCAGTACAACATTATTATTAGGTTTGTTATTTTGTAATAACCGAGTCCCTTGGTTGACCATTCAGTGAAGTACTTCCAGAATAATCTTTCCAAATAGTCTGTGTAAAAATTTCTGTGGCCAACTGTATTATGTTTCTGTAGGTAGACAAATGTTACCAATACTGCATCGATATTCCGTAAATTATGCCCAGAGTAAAGTTTCATAATTTTCATTGTGTAATTGAATGTATTGGGATCTACACATATTGTACATGGTATTAAAAATCTTCAGGAGTGTGCATCATATTTAGGTATTTAGTCATTAGTTTTATTTTCCATTTAAGTATTTAAGGGAATAAAGCATTATTTGTTCTAATTGCTGATGTATAATATTATATCCCTGTATCTTTCATGATATTGTTACCAGGGCACATAGTTTTTAAGATACCGTAATTGAATGTTGAGCAATTTTGGTCATCATATACATTTGGTTCATCAAGCCTGTCACACACACACACACACACACACCAACTCTCATTATTTTAGACTTGCTATCTGTGATACTCATGCAGATAAGATGTAAGTTCCAAACCAATGTTATCACCCTGATGAGCAACAGTGGATGTTGAATGGAGATCTGTTCTTTGCATACTGAAATACAAAGTTGCAAACAAGCTTGTGGGTAGGGGTAGTGCCTTCCTGTAACCAGTATAAGCTACATGACCTCTTTGGCCTAGTTAGGGTAAAAATCTTTCCATTTGATGACCAAATATTTGATAATGACTTTCTTTGACATACAATCGTGCATACTGTCTCTACTTTGTCTCCTCTTCATATGTGACTACAAGGTCTTTATAGCCTAACACAGCTTTCTTTTTCTACTTTACACTCACTTCCTGATAATCATGTTACAGTACTATTTTTCCTTTTATTGATGGAGTATGTGGGTTGCCAAGTCTCCTATTGACTGACAATACTGTATTCCACTCGCTATTACCATTCACATTTTAATTAAAGAACTATTGATCTTCTTTCAGATGAATTTTTGAAAAGGAAAGTATAATTATTAGTTCATGTTCATTTTCCACATGAAAGAATGATTTTCAAATACCGACAGATGAGTAAACAGCTAATGTCCTTATAGACAATTATGTGTGTAGCCTATAAAGTCTACTCTAGGGTTATTTCTTAAGAGTTACGTATGTCGTCAATAAAGAGGAAATAGAGTGTGTGTGTGTGTGTAATGCATTATAGCCAGCGTTATTATTAGTCGCCCAATAATCATATTTCATGGGCGTAATATCTCTGGGAAGGTTGTACATGTTTGTCATTGAGCGTCCCGCCATCTGTTGACTGAGATACGGACTTCATACCCAAGTAACCCAACCCTGGTCTCCCTTATACCCTCCCTCCCTCTCTCTCTCTCCCTTATACTCTCCCTACCTCTCACCCCCTTATACCCTCCCACTCTCACTCTCTCCCGTATACCCTCCCTCTTTCCCTGATACTCTCCCTCTCTCTCCTTGGGCTTCCATTTCCCAAGAGTACCCATAGTTAGTGTCAAATTTAGAACGACATAATGGTACCGTAAACGGTATATAAATTTGAGAGAGAGAGAGAGAAGAGACGTGTGTGTGTGTGACTATAAGGTGGTGGGCGGTGGCAGCAACGGGCATCTTTCTTGCCTACGTAATCAGTGGTTGGGCCAGAGGCAAAGGCCGCCACCAGAGAGAAGAGAAGAGGAGAGGTGAATCAGTGTTGTGGGAACCAGCAGTGTATACGTGCGCGCGTGTGTCTGTGTGTGTGTGTGTCTGTGTGTTGTGCAGTAGCAGCCTCAACATCTACTTATATATACTGTACTGCCTGCCATGTTGGATACTCACCCATGGAGTTATTTGTAAACCCGTACAGTGACCTAGCGCGTGGAAAAATACTACTACTACTACTACTACTATCATGTCTTCTATTATGGATTCCCTAGTAGTGGACGAGGCTCTCAGTGCTTGTCTAGGTGAGTGTTTCAACCTGCCTAACAACAAGTCAGAGATTTGTGTTGTTGATGTAGGAGGGTGAGGACAGGAATCACCTCTTACACACCTACATAATTAGAAGTATTTACACACAAACCCTCTCTCACACACACACAATAAGGCTCGACTGGGGACCCCATGAAGGCCACACACACACAGTAGGAATATTTTGATGTTGTAACTCTAACATGTACAGTATATGTTATATTATGATTCTAGAAAGTTTATGCATATGTTGAAATTTCGATAGTACCTTCAGAGTTAATTATAAACAACAGCTGGAGTATAACGGGAATGAATGGATATTATTATAGGGTATACTATAGGATAGCGGTAGGTTGAGTATATTTTGTGGTAAAGCATTGTTATTAAGAAATATTAATTACCAGTGTTCTTGATCATGTGGGTACTAAGTAATTTTGCTTTCGCTCTCTTTCTCTCTGTGCGGGTGCGTGTGTGTATGTGTGTGTAAAAGAGAGCTAGAGGTTATGACAGGTGAGGTAACACAATGTAAC
>JAWQEG010002830.1:55000-60314 GCA_033782935.1 Petrolisthes cinctipes | reverse complement strand
GTAGTAGTAGTGGTGGAGATTAGGATGGAGTAATTAGTAGTGGTGGAGATGATGGTGGAGGAGGAAGTAGTGGTGATGGTAGTGGAAATTGGGGTGGAGGAAGAAGTGGTGGAAATAATGGTAGAGGCAACAGTGGTGGAGATGATGGTAGAGGTAGAAGTAATGGTGGAGGAAGAAGAAATAGTAGTAGTAGTAGTAGTAGTAATAGTAGTAGTAGTAGTAGTAGGTGGGTAGTAGTAGTAGTGGTGGTAGTGGTGGTAGTAGTAGTAGTGGTGGTAGGTGAAGGTAGTGGTGGTAGTAGTAGTAGTAGTGGTAGTAGTTAGTAGTAGTAGTAGTAGTAGTAGTAGTAGTAGTAGTAGTGGTGGTAGTAGTAGTAGTAGTAGTAGTAGTGGCAGTAGTAGTAGTAGTAGTAGTAGTAGTAGTAGTAGTAGTAGTGGTGGAGATGGAGGAGGAAGAAGTGGTGGAGATAATGGTGGAGGTAGTAGTAGTAATGGTGGAGGAAGGATACAACTATAATTATAACACCAACAACTTAAAAACAAAACAAAAAAACAGACTCGGCTTCAACCACCAAATTAACTCACAAATAAACGTCACATCATTTTGCCCACACATATAAAAAAAAAAACTCAGACCCATTTCCTGAGCTGTGTGTGTGTGTGTGTGTGTGTGTGGGTGTGGGGATGGGGTGAGGTTGAGAGAGGTATGGGAGAGAGAGAGAGAGAGAGAGAGAGAGAGAGAGAGAGAGAGAGAGAGAGAGAGAGAGAGAGAGAGAGAGAGAGATTGGAAAGGAGAGAATGAAAGAAGAGAGGAATAAGGAGGAGGAGAGAATGAAAGAAGAGAGGAATGAGAAGGAGAGGGGGGAGGGGGATTTGGGGGGGAGAGGAGGATTTGGGATTGGGGGGAGGGGGATTAGGGGGGAGGGAGGGGGATTTGGGGGGTAGGGGGGGGAGGGGGGGATTGGGGGGGTAACTTAATGCTGACAATACAACCTCCATCCCCTAACTACAATGTCTCCAGGTGATGTGAAGCCGTGTGTGAGAGAGAGAGAGAGAGAGAGAGAGAGAGAGAGAGAGAGAGAGAGAGAGAGAGAGAGAGAGATATTGTGTGTGTGTGTTTGTGTGAGAAAAAGATATTGTGTGTGTATGTGAGGGAGATATATATTGTATGTGAGAGAGAGAGAGAGAGAGAGAGAGAGAGAGAGAGAGAGAGAGAGATTCATTATATACGGATTATACTTTTGGTTGTCTGTCCCACCTGCTCTCTCTCTCTCTCTCTCTCTCTCTCTCTCTCTCTCTCTCAATTTTTCTTTTTCTCTCTCTCTCTCTCTCTCACACATACACACACAATCTCTTTCTCACACATACACACACAATCTCTCTCTCTCTCTCTCTCTCTCTCTCTCTCTCTCTCTCTCTCTCTCTCTCTCTCTCTCCTCTCTCTCTCTCTCTCTCTCTCTCTCTCAATACAACTTTTTTTAATATACTACATTCTATTGGTGTTGGTTGGCTTGGTAAATTATTAACTCTTAGATTCGATAAAGGTGGAGTGTTAAGCCTTCCACCTTCTGACTCCACCTTAACCTCTCCACCTCCATTCCACTTCCACTTACACATCCACCATAACCTCTCCACCTCCATTCCACTTATAGTTCCACCTTCTGCCTCCACCTTAACATCTCCACCTCCATTCCACTTCCACTTACACATCCACCATAACCTCTCCACCTCCATTCCACTTATAGTTCCACCTTTCTACCTCCACCTCAACTCATATTCCACTTATAGTTCCACCTTCTGCCTCCACCTTAACATCTCCACCTCTATTCCACTTCCACTTATACATCCACCATAACCTCTCCACATCCATTCCACTTCCACCCATATTCCACTTATACTTTCCACCTTCTGACTCCACCTTAACCTCTCCACCTCCATTCCACTTCCCCCTCCACTTATAGTTCCACCTCCTGCCTCCACCATAATCTTCCTACCTCCACCTCCACTCATATTCCACTTATAGTTCCACCTTCTGACTCCACCATAACATCTCCACATCCATTCCACCTCCCCCTCCACTTATACCTTCCACCTTCTGACTCCACCTTAACCTCTCCACATCCATTCCACTTCCCCCTCCACTTATAGTTCCACCTTCTGACTCCACCATGACCTTCCTACCTCCATTCCACTTCCCCCTCCACTTATAGTTCCACCTTCACACTCCACCATAACCTCTCCACATCCATTCCACTTCCCCCTCCACTTATAGTTCCACCTCCTGACTCCACCATAACCTCTCCACCTCCATTTTACCTCCACATCCACCCATATTCCACTTTCATCCCTCTTCCACTTTCACTTTCATTCCACATCCACATTTAACTTTCATTCCACATCCACATTCCACTTTCGTTCCACATCTACATTCATTCAACTTCCCCATTCCACTTTCGTTCCACATCTACATTCATTCAACTTCCCCATTCCACTCTCATTCCACTTTCATTCCACATTCCACTTTTATTTCACATCCACATTCCACTTTCATTTCCTGAGTGAGTGGAAGGAGTGGAGGAAGTGTAAGGAAAGGAGGAAACTAAAGAAAGAAAGAAAGAGATAGAAAGAAAAATAAAATAATAATAGAAGGAAGGAGAGAAGGAGGGAAGAGAGAGAGAAAGGAGAGAGAGTGAGAGAAAGAGAGAAGAAAGTGAGGGAAAAGAGAGAAAGAAGGAAGGAGAGAGAGAGAGAGAGAGAGAGAGAGAGAGAGAGAGAGAGAGAGAGAGGAGAGAGAGAGAGAGAGAGAGAGAGAGAGAGAGAGAGAGAGAGAGAGAGAGGGTAAAGAAAGGAAGGAGAGAGAGAGAAGAACGAGAGACAGAGGAAGGAGAGAGAAGAGAGAATGAGAGAGAGAGAAAGGAGAAAGTGAGAGAAAAGAAAGAAAGTGAGAGAAAAGAGAGAGAGAGAGAGAGAGAGAGAGATGTGTCAGCAGGTAGCTTTGAGACCTTGTTAAATGCAACTAACTTTTCTAATATTGGAACTTGACGTCTGTGTGTGTGTGTGTGTGTGTGTGTGTGTGTGTGTATGTGTGTGTGTAAGAGAAGGATATTGTGTGTGTGTGTATGTGTGTAAGAGAAAGATAGTATGTGTGTGTGTGTGTGTGTGTGTGTGTGTGTGTGTGTGTGTAAGAGAAGGATATTGTGTGTGTGTGTGTAAGAGAAAGATAGTATGTGTGTGTGTGTGTGTGTGTAAGAGATGTAAGAGAAAGATACTGTGTGTGTGTAAGAGATATTGTGTGTGTGTGTGTGTAAGAGAAAGATATTGTGTGTGTATGTGTGTGTGTGTGTGTGTGTGTGTAAGAGAAGGATATTTTGTGTGTGTGTGTGTGAGAGAGAGAAAGAAAGAGAGACAGATATTGTGTGTCTGTATGAGAGAGAGAGAGAGAGAGAGAGAGAGAGAGAGAGAGAGAGAGAGGGGAGATGCTAGGAGTTGTGCATTGGTAAGGAAAGGTCCCAAGGTTGGTAATGGTGGTAGTGTTGGTAGTGGTGGTGGTGGTAGTGGTGGTGGTAGTGGTGGTGTTGGTAGTGGTGGTGTTGGTGGTAGTGTTGGTGTTGGTGGTGTTGTAGTGGTGTTATGGTAATGGTGGTAGTGGTGGTGTTATGGTGGTGGTGGTATGGTGGTGTTATGGTGTTGTGATGGTGGTGGTAGTGTTATGGTGATTGTGGTAGTGGTGGTAGTAGAGGCAGTTGTGGTGATGGTGTGTTATGGTGATGGTGGTGTTATGGTGGTAGTGGTAGTGGTGTTGGTAGTGGTGGTAATGGTGGTGTTGGTAGTGATGGTGGTGGTATGGTGATGATGGTGACTGTGTTGGTAATAGTGGTGTTATGGTGATGATGGTAGTGGTAGTGTTGGTGTTATGGTGGTGGTGGTAGTGGTGGTAGTGTTATGGTGGTAGTGATGGTGGTATTATGGTGGTAGTGGTGGTGGTGGTGGTGGTAGTGGTGTTATGGTGGTGGTAGTGGTGGTAGTGGTGTTATGGTGATGTGATGGTGGTGGTGTTATGGTGGTGGTGGTAGTGATGTTGTGGTGGTAGTGGTAGTAGTGTGTGATAATGGAGGGGTAGTGATGGTAGTGGTGTTATAGTGATGGTGGTGGTAGTGGTGGTGTTATGGTGGTGGTGGTAGTGGTGTTATAATGATGGTGGTGGTAGTGGTGGTGTTATGGTGAGGGTGGTAGTGTTGTGGTAGTGGTGTTATGGTGGTGGTGGTAGTGGTGTTATGGTGATGGTGGTAGTAGTGTGTGATAATGGAGGTAGTGATGGTAGTGGTAGTGGTTTTATGGTGGTAGTGGTAGTGGTGGTGTTATGGTGGTGATGGTAGTGGTGTTATAATGATGGTGGTGGTAGTGGTGGTGTTATGGTGGTGATGGTAATGTTGTGTTGCTATTAATTAATGGTGATAATGTGCTGAGAATTCAAATGGTGTGATTTGTGTGTTTGTTATTATTATTATTATTATTATTATTATTATTATTGGTGCAAACACACACACACACACACACACACACACACACACACACACACACACACACACACACACACACACACACACACACACACACACACACACACACACACACCCATAAACATACACACACACACCCATAAACATACACACACACACACACACACACAATATCTCTCTCTCTCTCTCTCTCTCTCTCTCTCTCTCTCTCTCTCTCTCACACACACACACACACACACACACACACACACACACACACACACACACACCTATATGGAAGGAGCTTGTTTCGTGGCATGGTCAGGAGGAATCAGAAGCGTCCAATTTTTATATACAGGGTCCTTTTAAAGTGAGGTAGGTAGTGGTAGTGGTGGTAACAGGAATCTTCTTGTTATGTGTGGTCTCTCATCTGATGTAAACAAAGCCATGATTCTGTTCTGTCTTAGCAACGGAACACTTCATTATGTACTTGTGTTGAGAGAGAGAGAGAGAGAGAGAGAGAGAGAGACGGGGAGAAGATAGGAGGTAAAGAGAGATGACGGGGAGAAGATAGGAGGTAAAGAGAGATGACAGGAAGGATAGGAGGAAAGGAGAGAATATAGGAAGAAAGGGGGGAAGACAAGGAGAAGATAGGAGGAAAGGAGAATGGTGTGTGTGTGTGTGTGTGTGTGTGTTCCATCCATTTAACCAACCACTCATCCATCTGTGTGTGTGTGTGTGTATGTATAGCCGTAATGAATAACACACACACACACACACACACACACACACACACACACACACACACTACTGTCA
>JAWQEG010002830.1:27500-47500 GCA_033782935.1 Petrolisthes cinctipes | reverse complement strand
AACTAACCTCTCCAAACAGAAGTAACACTACAGGAAGCAGGGCTAAAATTAATCACTAACTGGCCAGATCACCTGTGAATTAATTTGATCTATCATTTAGAAACTTTGCCAACTATTTTATGTTAGTGATTTCAACTAGTTTTCATTACCTCCTTATTTATGATCAAAGAATTTGGAGTGATTCTTCTGCATGTCTGATCAAAGCAATTCTCTATTCTTCAGTTTCATTTCCTTACAGGTAGCTGGCTGGCTGGCTGGCTCTCCATCTTCAGGTTACCAAGTCTTCCAGGCAAAAGTAGTCTTCCTCCTCCTCCTCCTCCTCCTGTAAACCAGTAAAATTGTGAGAAGAAATAACTACAGGAAGGAAGGTAACATTCAGAAAATTTGTTAAGGATCCCATGACAAAATGTGGAGGTTAGAGTCCTTCAAACATCATTGGCACAAAACACTAACTACTTTAAAAAGAGTTTGTTTCATGGCATAGTCAGCAGGAGGAATCTGAAGCCTCCAATATTCATACACCATCACCGGGACATTAAGGCAGCAAAATGTTGTACAAATATGGAGTCCAAAAGTTTTATGTAATGTACTGACAAATTCTTTAAAAATGTTCTACTTTACAAACCAATATTCAGGACACTGATATCGTGCAAGAGAATTGGAGACATTTGATTCCTTCTGACTATGCCATGAAACAAGCTATCTATCTCTATCTATAGCTCTGATGCCTCGTTCCCCAAGGGGGTGGCCACGGCAGAAGTGTCTCCAGTTTTCCCTGTTCCAACACTCCCTCCTTACTTGGTCCATCCCTCCTCTGCCCCTCACATTTCTCTCCTTTACATACTCTCACACCAGGTCCCACAACTTCACTTCCATACACCTTCTTTACAAACTCCTCTACGGCATCTTTCACTTCTTCTGACCACCAAGCACTCCCTTTCTTGCCCCTCTTCTGTGTCTTATATCCCACTACCTCTGCTACTGTCCTCAATACTAGTGTCTTAAACATTTCATACACTCCTACTCCCTGCCCTGTACCCATATATTGGTGGCGTTTCATGACAATATTTGAAAGACTCGTTTAACTCCAATTTTCCGACAACATCACAAGGTCACTTAAAAGATTTTCTCTATGGCCTTCCTTCCTTTCTTAACCTACTCTTGCCATCAGCTTCGAGTTTTGATTTTTTTTCCCCCTACATTTCCTCTAGTTTCCATACAGAATAACTTTAATAATCTTCACCAACTTTGCCATTTCAGTTCTTCAAAAAAATATGACCAAACCATTTCCTTCAAGCAATTCATTTTCATTACGGTATTTCAAAGTTTATAATTATTCCTGTACTGTATATATATGCCCATTTCATTTAACTAATAAAGCCTTAAACCTTCCATCTAAATCTATTATTATTATTATCCCTGTGCAGCATAACCACGAGTTTTAGATTCTCATTCTCTCTCTATAACTCTCTCTCTATAACTCTCTCTCTCTCTCTCTCTCTCTCTATAACTCTCTCTCTCTCTCTCTCTCTCCTCAAACTCTCTCTCTCCTCCACCTTCCTCTCTCTCTCTCTCTCTAACTCTAAAACTCTCTCTCTCTCTCTCTCTCTAACCTCTCTCTCTCTCTCTCTCTCTCTCTATAACTCTCTCTCTCTCTCTCTCTATAACTCTCTCTCTCTCTCTCTCTATAACTCTCTCTCTCTCTCTCTCTATAACTCTCTCTCTCTCTCTCTCTATAACTCTCTCTCTCTCTCTCTCTATAACTCTCTCTCTCTCTCTCTCTATAACTCTCTCTCTCTCTCTCATCAAAAAGGATACGAGAAAACACTTGCCTAGTTATTCTTCTGCAGGAGGAGAGGACAAACAACGATGAAGTCACAGTTGTTGCTGGCAGGACTAAAACAACAAGTGCTTAAAGTACACGGTGGTTGTCCTGTCCTAAGTGTCTTCTCCTCCTCTTCAATTCAACCCTGTAAACCAAAAAAAAAAAAAATGAAAAAATAATTATACAGTAGTCACTTCATTCACCAATATATATATACAAGATACAGTAGACCTTAATACAACTACAATTATACAAGATACAGTAGATCTTAATACAACTACAATTATACAAAACAACACCATTATTTTTGTTCTTCTGGTCCTGTTGTTTCCTGGCATACTTTGGAGGAATCAACAAGGCACTCCAATGTAACAAAAAGGAATTACCACCTTGACTTAAATAAATTAGACACTCATTATTTGAGGATATTAAATGAGAGACTACCTGAGGCCCTGAGAGAATCCTTAGAACGCGAGGATACACAGAGGAACAACAAAAAAAATAATAATAATAAAATAATAAAAATAAAAATAATATAATAATAAAATAATAATAATAATAACAATAATAAAAATAACAATAATAAAAATAACAATAATAATAAATAATAATAATAATAAAATAATAATAAAAATAATAATAATAATAATAATAATAATAATAAATTGAACAGCTAAAGAATTGAAAGGGCATACATAAACGCTATATAAAAAGGGCATTAAAACCTTTTCAGAAACTACTCTCATATCACCACAGAGAAAAAAACATTTACAAAGAAAAGAAAAAAAAAGAAAAGAGAAAAAGATGAGAAAAGAAAAAACAAACCAACCAACCCACCTGCTATACGAGAGGAGAACGGATGGAGAGGGACTTGTTGCCTACACAGCGTTCACCAGTAGAATGACCCACACAACTGTCCCATTAACTCCATCATCACCTTCCTTCCTTCCTTCCTCAGTTTGACACAAGTTCCAAGTTCCACATTTTGCCACAAGTTCCACATTTTGCCATAAGTTTGAAGTTTCACATTTTGTTCATCTGTTTGCCATAAGTTCGAAGTTCCACATATTGCCACAAGTTCCAAGTTCCACATTTTGCCACAGGTTCCAAGATCCACATTCTCTTCCTCGGGGTGCTACAATTAAGTTCAAAGTTTCACGTTTTGTCACATTTTGACTGATGTTAATTATTCCATCTCCATTTTGCTGAACCTGCCGAAAATGTTATTGAACAATTAAATGCACTTTAATTAAGAATCCTCCAATTTTCATATACGATCACAGGGTCCTTTAAGACATATTCTATTCTACTCAAAAATTTATATTACACACACACACACACACACACAACTTATTTTATTTTTTTTATTTTTTTTCTTACCTGGGGAAATTTTACCTGCTCACTCGTTATGTTCTTCGTTGTTGTTGTTGTTTTTTTGTTGTTGTTGTTGTTAATTGTAATGTAGTCCAATGAAAAGTAGTTTGCAGGACTCGCTAACCACACACACACACACACACTCATACATACACATACACACACACACACACACTCTCTCTCTCTCTCACACTCTCTCTCTTACACACACATTACTCTCTCTCTCACACACACTCTCTTACTCACACATTACTCTCTCTCTCTCACTCTCACACACACATTACACACACACTCTCTCTCTCACACACACACACACACACTCTCTCTCTCTCACACACACACACACACACACACACTCTCTCTCTCTCTCTATCTCTCTCACACATAACTCTTACTTTACACCTTTGAAACTGAAACAAGTAATAATAAAAAACCAAACTTCTTATCACTATATGGAGATGGTCTTAAATATAATTGGCTTAATTTTAATAATGGAAGGACATAATTATATAGACTGTTTATTTGGACAGAGCTAGCGTGACAATATTAGTCTTATTTTGTTGTTTTAAATGACCGTGTGTTGCAAATTTGGTTGAAATAAATAAAATAGATTAAAAAATAATATTGGACTCTTGCTTCCAATTCATTAACAGACAACTTCTGGCCCCGTATCTATAAAAATAAATAAAGTTCGGCCACTACTACTAAGCATAAACTTTATTTATTTTTTTATTATTATTTTTATTATTATTATTATTATTTTTTTTTTTTTTTTTTTTTTTTTTCATGGTGAGGACTCGACCCCCTGCACTCCTTGGAAATTATAAATATAATATAAGACTGACTGATTGATATTAGGCGCAGCAACAGCGAGGTCATATAGCGACAGAAGCAGCATATAATATACGACTGACTGATTGATATTAGGCGCCACAACAGCGAGGTCATATAGCGACAGAAGAAGCATATAATATACAACTGACTGACGGATTGATATTAGGCGCAGCAACAGCGAGGTCATATAGCGACAGAAGAAGCATATAATATACTATGAATACAGATCAATACAACTCACAATATATACAAAGCATTAGTTTCAAATTATAAACTCGTATTACAAGAAGAAAAGGGAAGAATGTCCACTCGTGACTTTGAAATAAACATGAAACATTTTTTTGGTTGTGAGGTGTGTAATGTTATGTTAACCTATGAACCAACAACCACTCCTTAACCTAACCTAACCTAACCTAACAAAACCTAACATAACCCAACCCAATATAACCTATCCTAACATAACCTATCCTAACCGAACCCAACCCAACATAACCTATCCTAACCCAACCAAACTTAACAAAACCTAACCCAACCGAACCTAATCCAACTCAACCCAACCCAACATAACCTATCCTAACCAAACCCAACAAAACCTAACCTAACATAACCCAACAAAACCAAACCTAACATAACCTAACCCAACCCAACGTAACCCATCCCAACCCAACCCAATATAACCTATCCTAACCAAACCCAACAAAACCTAACCCAACCGAACCTAATCCAACTCAACCCAACCAAACCAAACCTAACCTAACCTAACCCAACCCAACATAACCTATCCTAACCGAACCCAACATAACCTATCCTAACCCATCCCAACCCAACCCAACCCAACACAACCTATCCTAACATAACCCAACAAAACCAAACCTAACATAACCTAACCCAACCGAACCTAATCCAACTCAACCCAACCCAACAAAACATAACCTATCCTAACCGAACCCAACATAACCTATCCCAACCCAACCCAACATAACCTATCTTAACCAAACCCAACAAAACCTAACCCAACCGAACCTAATCCAACTCAACCCAACCCAACATAACCTATCCTAACCTAACCTAACCTAACCTAACCTAAGCTAACCTAACCCGAAACACTTTGATTGGGAGGTGTATAAAATAATGTAAACCTACGAACGAACGAACACACACACACACACACACAGAAATGGAAAACTAGTCTCATTCAGCTTCGAGTTACACCAGAGTAAGACGCCCTTAGAGAACCTTGAAGGAGGAGGTGAGGTGAGGTTAGGTTAGGTTAGGTTAGGTTAGGTTAGATTTGATTTGATTTGGTTGAGTTATGGTAGGTTAGATTTGGTTGGGTTATGGTAGGTTAGGTTCGGTTGGGTTAGGTTATTGTTGGGTTGGGTTGGGTTAGGTTAGGTTAGGTTATTGTTGGGTTGGGTTGGGTTGGGTTAGGCTATTGTTCGGCTGTGTTAGGTTATGCTCGGCTATGCTACGTTAAGTTAGGTCTGGACGAGAGGAGGTCAACTAGATATCAGCCCTGGATGAGAGGAGGTCAGGCCTGAAGGAGGAGGTGCAGAAGGGTATATTCTTCTTGAGGCTGGATGAACGGGAGGCGGTGGTGAAGCGCAGTGACTGTGTGCCGGCGATACAAGACAGCGATGCACACGAAGATCTCTTGTACTGGTCATCTGACGTTAGATACACCTGGTGGGTAATTAGTAGTACAGTATGTATTTGTTGTTGTTGTTGTTGTTGTTGTTGTTGGTTGGGAATCATTGTAGTACACTCGTAATCCAAAATGTGTATCCAGGCTTGCTTCGAATAGCTTGAGCCGAGTATTAAGCGAACTCAAGCATATATGGATAACTAGATAAGTGTTGTAATTGGTTCACTAGTATGTCAAATGATTCAAAAATTCAACAAGATCTGGATACAAATATGAAACAGGATAAGCTTGGCCTGATACGGTAATAAACGATAGAACATCATCAGCAACAAGTATGAGACAGTATAAGCGGTGATAAAATTGGTTCACTGGTATGACAGATGATTCAAAACTTCAACAACAAGACATGGATACTTACTATCTTTCGTGACTGTATAATATTATCTCAGTAACTTTAGGCAAATTTTACAAGAAGAGTGAGTAAAAAAAAAACAGCTGTAATCAAATAAAAGCAGTATTTCATGTCTGTATATTATCTCAGTAAATTTAGGCATATTTTTAAGAAGTGTGAGTAAAAAAAAACAATCGTAATCAAATAAAAACAGTACAAAATTAACTCACAGCAACAGAACTAATAAACTCAAAGGAATAAATAGTACATGACTTGTGCTGTAACACATTTTTTTCCTCAACTCACAAGGTCATCATCGCCGTTGAGATCATAGTCGTCGCAGTGGTCAGGAAGGCCAGGATCATGCATGTCAGAGTCTTGTATGTCGGTGAAGAAGTTTGGGGGTTGGTGGTGGTGATGGGTAGTGGTAGTAGTAGTAGTAGTAGTAGTAGTAGTAGTAGTTGAGATTGAGTTCATCCCCTGACCACCACCACCACCACCACCAACAATTCCTCTCCTTCCTTCTTCGCCTACTCTTTCTTCCTCGCCCTCCACGTCCCCTTCCTCTCCCTCCTCCAGGCTGTGATCTATGGAGCCGCTGGCCACGAAGCCCTCGTCGTTGTCTTCTGTGCTTTCAGAGTCAAGGCAATTGGAACTGTGGAAGAAAGACACCCGCTCGAAGTTGGTCTGGAGCGGGTGAGTGAACGGAGATGAAAATAATATTGGTTTGGGGATGAAAGATGAACCGCCCCCTCCCCCTCCCCCTCCCCCAAGCCCATTAGGACCATGTAGAGTGAAGGAGAAGATGATAGAGAGGTTGGACAGTAAGCACGAGGGAGATAGAAGGAAAGGAAAGACCCTGAATGATAAGGGAGAAGGTGATAGAAGGATGGACAGTAAGCACGAGGGAGGAAAGGAAAGACCCTGAATGATAAGAGAGAAGATGATAGAAGGATGGACAGTAAGCACGAGGGAGTCAGAAGGAAAGGAAAGACCCTGAATGATAAGGGAGAAGGTGATAGAAGGATGGACAGCAAGCACGAGGGACGAAAGGAAAGACCCTGAATGAAGAGGGAGAAGGTGATAGAGAGGTTGGACAGTAAGCATGAAGGAAAGGAGGAACAGGGAGCATCACCACAACTTCATAACATTATCATCACAACTCTACAACATAATGAAAACCTCACATCACATCATTACAACTATATAACATTATCACACCATCACATCACATCATTACAACTTCACAAAAACCACATTACAACATCACAACTTCACCACAACTACATAACATTATCACACCATCACATCACACCATCACAACTTCACAAAAAACACATTACAACATCACAACTTCACGACAACTATATAACATTATCACACCATCACAACTTCACAAAAACCACATTACAACACCACAACTTCACCAAAACATCAACTCACAACATCACAACACATCATCACAACTTCACAAAAACCACATTACAACAACACATCATCACAACTATATAACATTATCACACCATCACATCACATCATCACAACTTCACAAAAAATACATTACAACATCACAACATCATCACAACTATATATCATTATCACACCATCACATCACATCATCACAACTTCACAAAAAACACATTACAACATCACAACATCACCACAACTATATAACATTATCACACCATCACAACACATCATTACAACATCACAGAAAACCACATTACAACATCACAACTTCACCACAACTATATAACATTATCACACCATCACATCACATCATCACAACTATATAACAACTACTACTACTACTACTACAACTACAACAACAACTACTACTACTACTACTACAAATTCACAAAAAACACATTACAACATCACATCAACTCACAACTTCACAACAACAACTCACTCGATATTCCTCACTGGTTTCGGGCAGTAAGAGTCGGATAAGTTGGACAAAGGTTGGTCTCTCTTTAGCCTTGATCTGCCAACACTGTAACATGAGGGAGCGGAAGATTTGGGGACCTCTGTGGGGCATTGTCAGTCTCTCCTTGGATAACACTTTCGTACACACCTCCTCGTTTTTGAGTCCCTGTTGGTGGTGGTGGTGGTATTGGTAGTGGTATTGGTGGTGATAATGGTGGTAGTGGTGGTGGTAGGGATAGTGGTATTGGTAGGGATGGTGTTGGTGGTGGTGGTAGTGGTAGGGATAATAGTGGTAGTGGTAGTAGTGGTAGTGGTAGTAGTGGTAGTGGTGGTATTGGTAGGGATAATGGTGGTGGTGGTGGTAGTGGTGGTATTGGTAGTAATGGTGGTAGTGGTGGTGGTGGTAGGGATAATGGTGGTGTTGGTGGTGGTAGTAATGTTGGTATTGGTAGGGATAATGGTGGTGATGGTGGTGGTGGTGGTAGTGGTGGTGGTAGGGATAGTGGCATTGGTAGGGATAATGGTGGTAGTGGTAGTGGTGGTGGAAGAAAAAGTAAAATATTTTAGGTCGCACAATCTTATAATTATCAATACTGTACATATATGTTTTCTCTATTTCCATTTATCACTCTAGTATGATAATTTCAGTGTGAATATTAATTGTTCTGGTTAAGATAATATATTTTTGGTACAGCCACAATCAAATATCCACCGACACTTTCCTTCCATCGTGCAAATAAATCAGTATCATATCGAAATATAATCATACAACAACACCTTACGTCAACTCAACCCCCTCAATTATTATTATGAGGTGCTGCAAAATCATACATGTGTTGTTCTTTATTACCAAAATATTTACTACGATGGAAGGAAAGTGTTGGTGGATATTATTATTATTATTATTATTATTATTATTATTATTATTATTATAATACACGTGTTGTTCTTTATTACCAAAATATTTACTACCATGGAAGGAAAGTGTTAATGGATATTATTATTATTATTATTATTATGAGGTGCCGTGACTGTAGACACTAGAGGCTTTACAGAACAGTACCTGGTATGGAAGGAGACCCCTGGTGGCCAATTCCCAAAGTAGAACCCCGTAACTCCAGACGTCAGAGCGCGGAGAGTAGCGACCAAACTCCAGAGACTCCGGCGCCATCCATCGCACTGGTTGGAACTCCCGACCCTCTGGTATACAAAGGAAAAAAAAAGGAGGTAGTACAGTAAAGTGTTAGTGGGTAAATTTGGAGTGACTGATTTATTTTCCTCCAAGCTATTTTCCGAGCAACCATTCATTTTTTTTTTTTTTTTATCTGGTCCTGTTTTTCATGGCATATTATTTTGGTGGACTCAAAGTGTTCTAATGTACATACCAAAAGTATTTATTACCACTCCCTTAAGGCATAAAAACAAGGAAAGGCAGGAGAACATATGAACTGAAATTTAACTCACTTTCACTCAGAGAAAAATGTAAACAAAACAATACAACAACACAACAACAACAAACAACAGAAGATGAGAAAAAATTAACAACTATACAACAAAACAATACAACAACAACACAACAGAAGATGAGAAAAAATTAACAACTATAGACTCATTTTCACTCAGAGATAAATGTAAATAAAACAGTACAACAGATGAGAAAAAATTAACATCTACAGACTCAATTTCACTCAGAGATAAATGTAAATAAACCAGTACAACAACAGATGAGAAAAAATTAACAAAACTACAGACTTATTTCACTCAAACAAAACAAACCAATACAAAAACAATCAGAAATTTACTCCTTTGAACTCAATTCCACTCCAGATGTAAACAAACACCACCACTACTACTACTACTACAACCACTACTACTACTACTACTACCACTACTACTACTACTACAACTACTACAACTACTACCACCACCACCACCACTACTACTACTACTACAACTACTACTACTACCACAACTACAACTACTACTACCACCACCACTACTACAACAACTACTACAACTACTACCACCACCACTACTACAACAACTACTACTACTACTAACGCATTCGGTAATAATCGGTCTTGAGATATCGCGTGAAGCCAAAATCCCCGATCTTGAGTGTGAGGTTAGCGTCCAACATACAGTTCCGAGCGGCGAGGTCCCTGTGTACGAGTTTACGGCTGGATAGGAATGCCATGCCGTCTGCTGCCTCCACCGCCATTTCCACCAGGTTCTGTCGGTGGGTGGGTGGTGGGTGTGAGTTAGTGGGTTAGGTGGTGGTGGTGGTGGTGGGGGTCAGTTAGGGGGTTAGGTGGTAGTGTTGGTGGTGGGGATGAGTTAGGGGGTTAGGTGGGGATGAGTTAGTGGGTTAGGTGGTGGTGTTGGTGGTAGTGGTGGTGAGTTAGTGGGTTAGGTGGTGGGTAGTGGGTGTGAGTTAGGGGGTTAGGTGGGGATGAGTTAGTGGGTTAGGTGGTGGTGGTGGGTAGTGGGTGTGAGTTAGGGGGTTAGGTGGTGGTGGTGGTGATGAGTTAGGGGGTTAGGTGGTGGTGGTGGTGGTGATGAGTTAGGGGGTTAGGTGGTGGTGGTGGTGGTAGTAGTGGTGGTGGTGGTGGTGGTGGTAGTGGTGGGGGTGAGTTAGGGGGTTAGGTGGGGATGAGTTAGTGGGTTAGGTGGTGGTGGTGGTGGTGGGTAGTGGGTGTGAGTTAGGGGGTTAGGTGGTGGTGGTAGTGGGGGTAGTGGTGGTGGTGGTGGTGGTGGTGGTGGTGGTGGTGGTAGTGGTAGTGGTGTTAGTGGGTTAGGTGGTGGTGGTAGTGGTGTTGTTGTTGTTGTTGGTGGTGGTGGTGGTGGTGGTGGTAGTAGTAGTGGTGGTGGTGGTGGTGGTGGTGGTGGTGGTGGTGGTGGTGGTGGTGGTGGTGGTGGTGGTGGTGGTGGTGGTGGTGAGGATTAAATTCGGGGTAAAATTTAGGGATTAGGTGGTGAGTAAGATTAGTGACGGATAAAAGATTGGGATGGGGATTAATGGGTACAAATAAGGATTCAATTTGTGGTTTGGATTAATCAAGGGTTAGTATAGTTAGGGATTAAATAGTGGGGGGATTAAAATCAAAGGTTAGTATAGTTAGGGATTAGTAGTGGGGATTAATCAGTCTCTGGGTTCCAGTTAGGGATTAGATAGTGGGGATTAAAATTAAAGGTTAGTATAGTTAGGGATTAAATAGTGGGGATTAAAATTAAAGGTTAGTATAGTTAGGGATTAAAATTAAAGGTTAGTATAGTTAGGATTAGAATCATTAGATAGTGGGGATTAAAATTAAAGGTTAGTATAGTTAGGATTAGAATCATTAGATGGTGGAGATTAAAATTAAAGATTAGTAAAGGTTAGTTAGTTAGTTAGGGATTCGTAGTGGTGATTAAAATTAGAGGTTAGTAAAGGTTAGTATAGTTAGTTAGTTAGTTAGGGATTCGTAGTGGGGATTAAAATTAAAGGTTAGTATAGTTAGTTAGTTAGGGATTCGTAGTGGGGATTAAAATTAAAGGTTAGTATAGTTAGGGACTCGTAGTATGGACAAATTTAAAGAAGCACTGACCTTATCAACCAAGGTCGTACCAGCGTGTGTGTGTAGGAAGGATTTGAGGTCACCCTTTGCCATCAGTTCCATGACCACATACACGGGTGGAGAATTGGCAACCACACCCACCAGCTGTACCACGTGATTGGCAATGATGTCTCTGTAATTAAAAGGAAGGGAGAGGAAGGAAGTATGGGTAGGATAATTTTGGAGTAACCGATCTCTCCACACTATTCCGAGCTCCGGGGGGGGATAATTCTGGAGCAACTGAATCCTCCAATCTATTCCAAGCTCTGGGTAGGATAATTCTGGAGTAACTGAATCCTCCACACTATTCTGAGCTCCGGGTAGGATAATTTTGGAGCAACTGAATCCTCCAATCTCATCTCTCCACACTGTTCCAAGCTCCGGGTAGGATAATTCTGGAGTAACCGATCTCTCCACACTGTTCCAAGCTCCGGGTAGGATAATTTTGGAGCAACTGAATCCTCCAATCTATTCTGAGCTCCAGGTAGGATAATTCTGGAGTAACTGAATCCTCCAATCTATTCTGAGCTCCGGGTAAGATAATTCTGGAGCAACTGAATCCTCCAATCTATTCTGAGCTCCGGGTAGGATAATTCTGGAGTAACCGATCTCTCCACACTGTTCTGAGCTCCGGGTAGGATAATTCTGGAGCAACTGAGTCCTCCAATCTCATCTCTCCACACTATTCTGAGCTCCGGTTTTGATAATTCTGGAGCGACTGAATCCTCCAATCTCATCTCTCCACACTATTCCAAGCTCCGGGTAGGATAATTCTGGAGCAACTGAATCCTCCAATCTCATCTCTCCACACTATTCTGAGCTCCGGTGTTGATAAATCAGGAGCAACTGTTGTTGCTTGGAATAGTTTGGAGGATTCAGTTGCTCCAGAATTACCAACCAACACTAAAAAACTTCCCCCATTGAGTTTGTAAAGTGTCAATATCAACTATACTCACTGCATGACTACTGCCTCTTGGAGAAATCGTTTTATCTCGGTATGCGTGGCGATCTCGCTGAGTGTCTTGACGGCCACGCTATGCTGCCCCCCGTCGGCCAGGGTCACCGCCCCCCAGTACACCATACCGAAGCAGCCCTCACCCAGCTTGTGGTCTAGGTTGACTTGAAGGGCGTCACGGCTTATAATATATCTCTCCTTGAATTGGTGTAAGGTGTCTCCAAGTAACAGCTCTGATGAGGAGGGAGAGAACGTCCAATGTTTTTCTTTAATATATAATAATAATAATAATAATAATAATAATAAAAATAGGTGTGTGTGTGTATGTGTGTGTTTTTATTTTACATACAAACTTTAATTTATCTTGGAGGTGTGTGTGTGTGTGCACGTGTATATTTAACTTACCAAGGAAAAACATTGGACCTTTTCTCCAATGTTTTTCTTTGGTAAGTTAAATAAACACGTGCACACACACACACACACACACACCTCTAGGATTAATTAAAGTTGTATGTAAAGTAAACACAGGTAAACAAACACACATACCTCCAAAGTAAACACACACACACACACACCTTTGTAGCTGAAATCATATGTAAGTAAACACACATACCTCCATAGTAAGGGTTGTATATTAATAAACAAACACACACATACATACACATACATACATATACAAGTCATATGTAAGTACACACACGTACACACACACCTCCATACAGAAGTAAACACACATACACACACACCTCCATACAGAAGTAAACACACACACACACACACACCTCCACACAGAAGTAAACACACACACACACACCTCCATACAGAAGTAAAACACATACACACACACACCTCCATACAGAAGTAAACACACATACATACACACACACACCTCCATACAGAAGTAAACACACATACACACACACACACCTCTCCATACAGAAGTAAACACACACACACCTCCATACAGAAGTAAACACACACACACATACACACACACCTCCATATTAGTAAACACACACACACACACATACATACACACACCTCCATACAGAAGTAAACACACATACACACACACACCTCCATACAGAAGTAAACACACACACACACACACACCTCCATACAGAAGTAAACACACATACACACACACACCTCCATACAGAAGTAAACACACACACACACACACACCTCCATACAGAAGTAAACACACATACACACACACACCTCCATACAGAAGTAAACACACATACACACACACACCTCCATACAGAAGTAAACACACATACACACACACACCTCCATACAGAAGTAAACACACACACACACACACACCTCCATACAGAAGTAAACATACATACACACACACACATACATACACACACACCTCCATACAGAAGTAAACACACACACACACACACACACCTCCATACAGAAGTAAACATACATACACACACACACACATACATACACACACACCTCCATACAGAAGTAAACACACACACACATACACATACATACACACACACCTCCATACAGAAGTCATATGTAAGTACACACACCTCCATACAGAAGTAAACACACATACACACACACACATACATACACACACACCTCCATACAGAAGTAAACACACACCTCCATACAGAAGTAAACACACACACACCTCCATACAGAAGTAAACACACATACACACACCTCCATACAGAAGTAAACACACATACACACACCTCCATACAGAAGTAAACACACATACACACACCTCCATACAGAAGTAAACACACATACACACACATATTAGTAAACAAACACACACACACACACCTCCATACAGAAGTAAACACATACACACATACACACACACATCCATACAGAAGTAAACATACACACACACACCTCCATACAGAAGTAAACACACACACACACACACACACCTCCATAGTAAGGATTGTTTGTGACATGTTGAGGAGTGCCAGGTTGAGGTACGGATCCTCTCTTTCTGAACCATGACAATCCTTGAAGACTAAAGATGAGAAGTCCTGTACCAACACACACACCACCAACACACAACAATGTAGACAAGGTATAGGTCCAACCATGACTGTCAACCTGTACACACAAACACACATGTACGTTATATTAGTGGATTATTATACGGGTACAGCCACAATCTAATAACCGCAGACACATTCCTTCCATCGTGCAAATAATATCATATCAAAATATAATCATACAACAACACCTTATGTCAACTCAACCCCCTCAATTATTATTATGAGGTGCTGTAAAATCATACACGTGTTGTTCTTTATTACCAAGATATTTACTACGATGGAAGGAAAGTGTTGGTGGATATTATTATTATTATTATTATTATTATTATTATTATGAGGTGCTGTAAAATCATACACGTGTTGCTCTTTATTACCAAAATATTTACTACGATGGAAGGAAAGTGTCGGTGGATATTATTATTATTATTATTATGAGGTGCTGCAAAATCATACACGTGTTGTTCTTTATTACCAAGATATTTACTAAGATGGAAGGAAAGTGTTGGTGGATATTTGATTGTGGCTGTACAGTCGGCCTCAGGAATTCATACACAGGACATTGGTTAAAAGGTGTCTTTATTCTGTACATACTGTAGGCATTGTTCTCCTGATTGATTCAAGTATAAGCCAAAGAATATTACTAGAAAAGTTTGTTGTTAGGAAATTAATGTATAAAATTTTCTAATTCCTGAGGCCGACTGTACATACAAAAACATATGTACATTAGATGAGTTGATGTTGTTGTTGTTGTTTTTGTTCTCCCGGGGCAGAATGGCCTCCTGCCCCACAGACCCCTGGTACACTCTGGTTGCAGTGAAAAAACAAATTGAAAATAAAGGATGGGCTGTATGTCCCTATATGTCTGGACTACTGAAGCACATCCCAGGGAAATGGGACCACAGCTTACTGGACCAGGGAGTCTGGGGGCCGCTGACCACCAGGGAGATTGGGGGGGAAGGTCTTTGATCCCACAGCACTAGTCCACGTTACCACAAGAGCTACAAGTGGGGCAGCACCTTCCATGAGACCAGCCCTGAAGGGACCATAAGGGGGAGGGAGTTTACACTGCTGCATGCAAAGGAATAATGCACCCCCCGTGTGCTGGCGGTTCACACACCAGTGGGGGAAAAAAGAGCCTCCGGTTGCAGTACAGCTCAGGTGGATTTTCGGCAGACATTAGATGAGTAGATTATTACACGTTAACACAAACACTCCAGTAATTTAGATAAGGAATCATTACACGAGAGAAAAAGAGAGACAATGTGTGTGTGTGTGTTGAGAGAGAGAGAGAGAGAGAGAGAGAGAGAGAGAGAGAGAGAGAGAGAGAGAGAGAGAGAGAGAGAGAGAGAGAGAGAGAGAGAGAGAGAGAGAGAGAGAGAGAGAGAGAGAGAGAGAGAGAGAGGTATACTGGCCTGGATGGTGATTGAGGTGTGTGGTCCGAGAATCCCCTTGGACTGGAGTTGTATATTGACGGTGTATGTGCCGGGGCGAAGGTTGTCCAGACGGTGGGAGTAGTCAGCCCTTCTAGCTTCTACCTCAGTCACACACACGTCAGCCTAGAGGTGGTGGTGGTGGGTTAGGTTAGGTTGGGTTGGGTTGGGTGGTAGGTTAGGTTAGGTTAGGTTAGGTTAGGTTAGGTTAGGTTAGGTTAGGTTAGGTTAGTTACTTTATAAATACGAGGTTAGGTTAAGTTAGGTCGGGTCGGGTTGGGTTTAGGTTAGGTTAAGTTAGGTTAAGTTGGGTTGGGTTGGGTTGGGTTAGGTTAGGTTAGGTTAGGTTAGGTTAGGTTAGGTTAGGTTAGGTTAGGTTAGGTTAGGTTAGGTTAGGTTAGGTTAGGTTAGGTGGTGGTGGGTTGGGTTGGGTTGGGTTGGGTTGGGTTGGGTTGGGTGGTGGGTTACTTTATAAATACGAGGCTATGTGCTGATTCCACAGTGGTTTGTTTTGGTTTGTAAGCACCCTAACGAAAGAAACTAAACTGTGTAAATGACTCATGAGTGAATTATTGGATGAATTTGATGACTCCACTATGGAACTATGGTAATAATGGAACTACCTTACAGTGTGGTTGGGGAGCATCCTAACAAACTATGGTAAATACTGGAATTACCTGACAGAATTTGTGGATATGGAGACTGAGTTTGTTGAATATAATTAAGACTGACAAGTGTGGTTGGTTGGGGAGGATCATAACAAACCAAAGCCACCGTGGACTCGACCCTAAGACTTGTACCGGTTAAACTACATATAATACCTACATATAATACCTACATGTAATACCTACATATGTAGTGAGTAATATACCATGTACCCTCACATGATGGCTCAAACTAGCTGACCTAGACATAATCGGGTCCATGGGAACCAAGCTTCCTCAGTAATAAGTAACGTCACAAGTCACACAGAGAGCTCCTACTGTACCTCTTATATGGTAGTATGCTACAGATACCCAATCGCTACACAAGGGGTCTCATAGCCATCTCTCTCTTTTTAAACCATATATGTTCGTATCACAAACTCCTTCAATATTGGTGGTGTTGCGTGGCAATGATTGAAGGACTCACTAACCTCCAATTTTCTGAATACATCACACACACACACACAGGGTCCTTAAGGGGATAAATAATTCACTTTTGTTACATTGGAGTGCCTTGATTCCTCCAAAGTATGCCAGGAAACAAACAGGACCAGATGAACAAAAATAATGGTGTTGTTCTGTTGTTGCTTGGAATAGTTTGGAGGATTCAGTTGCTCCAGAATTACCAACACAAAAAAAACTTCTCCCGTTAATTAAATAGCATCACCTGAGGTCGTAATTGCCCGCTGCGTTGAAGGTGGATGAGGTAGGCGAGGGCGGGTCCATTCGGTTCGGGCGGGGGAGACCACTTGAGAAGGACCGACTGCCTGTGGTGTTGTTGTTGTTTGTTGTTGTTGTTGTCGGTGCTTCCGTCGTCGCTACCTCTCTCCTCCTCCTCCTTCTTCACCTCCGTCAGGTTCTCGATCTTATTCTTCGACCCTGAAATAATTAATTGTATGCCGATTTTTGACCTTGAATTAATTGTATGCCGATATAATTATGACCTTGAAATAATTGTATGCAGATATATGACCTTGGAATAATTATATGCCGAATAATCTGTTTTAATCTATTTAATTATTTAATGTTTTTTTCTTTTTATTTCTTTATTTCTTTAAAATGTTCCGACACTGGACATACATGGGCTTCATCAAGTCCGTTACCGTGGCCCGAGTCAACTGCTACACACACACACACACACACACACACACACACACACTCTCTCTCTCTCTCTCTCTTTTACACACACACACACACACACACTTTCTCTCTCTCTCTCTCTCTCTCTCTCTCTCTCTCTCTCTCTCTCTCTCTCTCTCTCTCTCTCACACACACTTTCTCTCTCTCTCTCTCTCTCTCTCTCTCTCTCACACACACACACACACACACACACACCGCCACAACTTACGGTCAGGTAGAGTGTAAACAGCATCAGTGGCGTTGGTCCAGTCAGAACACAGAGGTGGAACACTGTGACACACACGCACTGACACCTGGTGGTAAAACTCAACATTATTATTATTATTATTATGATGAGAGAGAGAGAGAGAGAGAGAGAGAGAGAGAGAGAGAGGTACAATACTATAAGAAAGACACACAGAGAGAGAGAGAGAGAGAGAGGTACAATACTATAAGAAAGACACAGAGAGAGAGAAGGTACAGTCGGCAAAAAAAGTTTCGTTACCACCCCTACGTTAATTTTAACATGGATAAGTGCGGCAGGGTTGGTACTCCGCCGTCTGAGCAGCTGTGCCTCGCGGGCCGCGGCAATGACAACTTAACACAAGGCATTCCCTTTCTTTTTATATCAAAAGTTTAACTGATTTTAAATTAAATTTTAAGTGTTCAAGAACTATTACTATTTAACTATTCATCATTAAACATAAAGAAATACGTTTGAGTATTTTAGAACAAGAATAACCTTGAAATACCCAGAAAAAGCAGCACTGGGTAAAAATACGTCATTCCTACTTGCCTGCCCATTAGACACTGAGGGGTCCTGGGGGGTGACGGAGGTATATATGACACTCGCGCCCATGGAGGTAGTATATGTGGAGGCGCCAGTAGGACCTGATTTGTGAAGCCACCAATCTGTCATTTCCGGCACCTTCAAGATGGCGCATACCTTTGTATGTCAGGTCAGAAGTCCACTTTTACTGAAACATATATTGGTGTCCGCCATATTGAAGGCGCCGAAAATGACAGTTCGGCGGCTTCACTTTACTCCCCTGGATTAGTGAGCCATGGCGACTCCACCTATACTACCTCCATGATATTAGTAAGCCATGGCCACTCCACATATACTACCTCCATGATATTAGTGAGCCATGGCGACTCCACCTATACTACCTCCATGCTCGCACCACACCTAACTCACCAGTCAGGCCTACCAACATTACATCACACTGTTAAAAGGATGGTAACGAAACTTTTTTTGCCGACTGTACCATAATAAGAGAAAGAGTACAGTCACAATCAAATATCCACCAACACTTTCCTTCCATCGTACAAATAAATCAGTTTCATATCAAAATATAATCATACAATAACTTACGTCAACTCAACCCCCTCAATTATTATTATTATGAGGTGCTGCAAAATCATACATGTGTTGTTCTTTATTACCAAGATATTTACTACGATGGAAGGAAAGTGTTGGTGGATATTATTATTATTATTATTATTATTATTATTATTATTATTATTTTTATGAGGTGCTGCAAAATCATACACGTGTTGTTCTTTATTACCAAGATATTTACTACGATGGAAGGAAAGTGTTGGTAGTGTTGGTGGATATTATTATTATTATTATCATCATCATTATTATTATGTTGTTCTTTATTACCAAGATATTTACCATGATAGAAGGAAGTGTGGGTGGATATTTGATTGTGGCTGTACAGTGTCTCTTTAAATATAAATATATCTTTATCAACTACTTGTCTATGGTAATTTGTCTAACCTTGTAGGGAGTGTAGTACCGCAGACCTGAGATGCTGGCTTGAAGATCTGTTGTGTTGATTATTTTCACGTCTGTACACACACGCGACCGCACACACACACCACCGTGGAAGAAAAGGGAGGAGGAACACACACACACACACACACGCCGCAGTGGAAGAAAAGGGAGGAAGGAGGAGGAACGCACACACACACACACACACACACGCCGCAGTGGAGGAAAGGATGGAGGAACACACACACACACACACCGCAGTGGAGGAAAGGGAAGGGGGAAACAAAGATTACACTCATGTTTGTAAAAGGTTATGTCGCTAAACTATTTGTGAAACGTAGCAGAAAAAACATGATACTTTTATGCTCAT
>JAWQEG010002830.1:7500-22500 GCA_033782935.1 Petrolisthes cinctipes | reverse complement strand
TGTCACTGGACTTTGAACTGGAATAATGAGAAGCACGTTTGATGGATGGATTTTTTGGGGGGATGATAGAAAACCGCCCTATGCCTGGAAGACCCTGTAGAATGAGTAAGGAGGTGGTAATGGAAAGGTAAGACAGACAGCAAACACCTAGGATATAGAAGAAGAACCCATTACATGTTATCTATAAGAAGGATACAAAAAACAGAATGTGTGTGTGTGTGTGTGTATAAACAAAATATAAAAATTACAAAGACAACATTGATTATAAGAAGGATACAAAAAACAGAGTGTGTGTGTGTGTGTGTAAAGAAAATATAAAAATTACAAAGACAATATTGATTATAAGAAAGATACAAAACAGTGTGTGTGTGTATAAACAAAATATAAAAATTACAAAGACAACATTGATTATAAGAAGGAAAAAAAACAGTGTGTGTGTGTGTATAAAGAAAATATAAACATTACAAAGACAACATTGACCTCACCGGCGACTCCTGTGGTGAGCCTCTGAAGGATACAAAAAACAGAGTGTGTGTGTGTGTGTGTAAAGAAAATATAAAGATTACAAAGACAACATTGACCTCACCGGCTACTCCTGTTGTGAGCCTCTGAAGGATACAAAAAACAGAGTGTGAGTGTGTATAAAGAAAATATAAAAATTACAAAGACAACATTGACCTCACCGGCGACCCCTGTTGTGACCCTCTGGATGGCCGACCTCGTGGTAACCTTCTCCGCGTCGATGCCGTGAACCGACACATAGAGAGAGTAGTTGGTGTAGGGCTTGAGGTTGTCCAGGGTTGCCGTCCAGTTCTCCCTACTGTTCTCAAAGACTTGTTCGTACTCTTGGAACCAACGCTCCCATAACCTGTAAGGAATAAAATAAACAACCTGGTTTACTATACAGACTGTAAACAAACAACCTGGTTTACTATACAGACTGTAAACAAACAAACTGGTGTACTATACAGACTGTAAACAAACAAATTGGTGTACTGTAGACTGTAAATAAAGAAACTGGTGTACTGTAGACTGTAAACAAACAAACTGGTGTACTGTAATGACTGTAAACAAACAAATGACTATAAACAAACAAATTAATGTACTGTAGACTGTAAACAAACAAACTGGTGTACTGTAGACTGTAAACAAACAAACTGGTGTACTGTAGACTGTAAACAAACAAACTGGTGTACTGTAGACTGTAAACAAACAAACTGGTGTACTGTAGACTGTAAACAAACAAACTGATGTACTGTAATGACTGTAAACAAACAAACTGGTGTACTGTAGACTGTAAACAAACAAACTGGTGTACTGTAGACTGTAAACAAACAAACTGGTGTACTGTAGACTGTAAACAAACAAACTGGTGTACTGTAGACTGTAAACAAACAAATTAATGTACTATAATTACTATAAACAAACAAATTGGTGTACTGTACAAACTATAAACAAACAAATTGGTGTACTGTAATGACTATAAACAAACAAATGACTATAAACAAACAAATTAATGTACTATAGACAACAAACAAACAAACTGGTGTACTGTACAAACAATAAACACGTCTTTCACACCTTTTACCATAAACAAAATGATGTGCTGTACAAACTATATATAACTTCTGCTCCCATAAGCTTTACTATAAACAAATTGGAGTGTTGTACTGATTTACTGTATGAACCCATTATATATATACAAACACACACACCACAGATAGATAGATAGATAGATATTTATTGACCACAGTTAAAAAAAAACAAAAAAACATTTAAATGATAAACACACACACCACAGATAGATAGATAGATAAACCGACACTTTCCTTCCATCGTGCAAATAAATCAGTATCATATCAAAATATAATCATACAACAACACCTTATGTCAACTCAACCCCCTCAATTATTATTATTATGAGGTGCTGCAAAATTATACACGTGTTGTTCTTTATTACCAAGATATTTACTACGATGGAAGGAAAGTGTTGGTGGATATTATTATTATTATGAGGTGCTGCAAAATCATACACGTGTTGTTCTTTATTACCAAGATATTTACTACGATGGAAGGAAAGTGTTGGTGGATATTTGATTGTGGCTGTATGTACACTTGCGGTCAGAAATTGTGTCCCGATCCCCTGGCAAGATGAATCGCAAACAGCCTATAGCTTTGAACAACAACTGTGCGTCTCCCTACAACACACATTGGTTCAAATCATCAAAGCTTGGCTAGTTGCAATTCATCGTGCCAAGGGATCACGACAAAAATTTTGTTTATATAAAATTTTTGTATTATATAAATAATTTTTTTTATATAATTTTTTTTATTTATATGTTACAGGATTGGAAGACCTACATCACACCACAACTGCTCGTTGCCTGGTTCAACCCCGAAAAGGATGCGAGGAGAGACCAACACCTGGTCGGTTTTTGAGTGTACAATGTGTTATGAAGCTCCAGATTCCCTTATATTTTTATATAAAAAAATTTTTATATAAAATTTTTTTTATATAAATTTTTTTTTTATATAAAATTTTTTTTTTATATAAAATTTTTTTTATATAAAATTTTTTTATATAAAATTTTTTTTATATAAAATTTTTTTATATACAATTTTTATTATATAAAATTTTTATTATATAAAATTTTTGTTATATAAAATTTTTGTTATATAAAATTTTTGTTATATAAAATTTTTGTTATATAAAATTTTTATTATATAATTTTTTTTTTTATATAATTTTTTTTTATATAAAATTTTTTTTTATATAAAATTTTTTTTTATATAAATTTTTTTTTATATAAAATTTTTTTTATATATAAATTTTTTTATATAAAATTTTTTTTATATAAAATTTTTTTTATATTAAATTTTTTTTATATTAAATTTTTTTTATATTAAATTTTTTTTATATAAATTTTTTTTTATATAAAATTTTTTTTATATAAAATTTTTTTTTATATAAAAATTTTTTTTATATAAAATTTTTTTTATATAAAATTTTTTTTATATAAAAATTTTTTTATATAAAAATTTTTTTATATAAAATTTTTTTTATATAAAATTTTTTTTATATAAAATTTTTTTTATATAAAATTTTTTTTTATATAAAATTTTTTTATATAAAATTTTTTTTTATATAAAATTTTTTTTATATAAAATTTTTTTTATATAAAATTTTTTTTATATAAAATTTTTTTTATATAAAATTTTTTTATATAAAATTTTTTTTTATATAAAAAAAATTTTATATAAAATTTTTGTTATATAAAATTTTTTTTATATAAAATTTTTTTTATATAAAATTTTTTTTATATAAAATTTTTTTTATATAAAATTTTTTTTATATAAATTTATTTTTATATAAATTTTTTTTTATATAAATTTTTTTTTATATAAATTTTTTTTTATATAAAATTTTTTTATATAAAATTTTTTTATATAAAATTTTTTTTATATAAAATTTTTTTTATATAAAATTTTTTTTATATAAAATTTTTTTATATAATTTTTTTTTATATAAAATTTTTATTATATAAATATTTTTTTTATATAAAATTTTTTTTATATAAATTTTTTTTTATATAAAATTTTTTTTATATAAAATTTTTTTTATATAAAAATTTTTTTATATAAAATTTTTTTATATAAAATTTTTTCTATATAAAATTTTTTTTATATAAATTTTTTTTTATATAAATTTTTTTTTATATAAATTTTTTTTATATAATTTTTTTTTTTATAAAATTTTTTTTTATATAAATTTTTTTTTTTTATATAAAAAAATTTTTATATAAATTTTTTTTTATATAAAATTTTTTTATATAAAAATTTTTTTTATATACAAATTTTTTTTTATAAATTTTTTTTTTATAAAATTTTTTTTATATAAATTTTTTTTATATAAAATTTTTTTTTATAATTTTTTTTTATATAAAATTTTTTTTATATAAAATTTTTTTTATATAAAAATTTTTTTTATATAAAATTTTTATTATATAAAATTTTTATTATATAAATTTTTTTTTTTCATATAACATTTTTTTTATATAAAATTTTTTATATATATAAGGTTCGAACAGTACTGTGCGTCTCCCTACAACACACCTTTGTTCGAATCATCAAAGCTTGGCTAGTTGCGATTCATCGTGCCAAGGTGTCAGGACACAATTTCTGACCGCGAGTGTACATGATATAAAAATAAATAAAAATGGATGAACAGAACATACCTACCTCTCATCATTACACGCATCTCTATTCTGGAATATGGTGACGGGTTGTGGTGCCTCGCGGTAGAAGATGTAATAACCGATGATGACGCGGTCGTCGTGGCCTGTAAAGATGTGTTGCCACCACACACTGACGCTGGTTGGAGTGAGGCCTGGTTTAACACTCATTGGCAACTCTGGACCCAAACCTTCACGGGTAGAAGATAGAGTAAGTCATTTATTTAATATTATAGTGTAAATAGACAGTAAGTAATTTGTTTAATATTATACTGTAAATAGACAGAGTAAGTAATTTGTTTAATATTAATTATAGTGTAAATAGAAAGAGTAAGTACTTTCTTTAATATGTTAGTGTAAATAGACAGAGTAAGTCATTCATTTAATATTAATTATAGTGTAAATAGACGGTAAGTAATTTATTTAATATTATACAGTAAATAGAGAAAGTAAGTAATTTGTTTAATATTAATTATAGTGTAAATAGACAGTGTAAGAAATTTGTTTAATATTAATTATAGTGTAAATAGACAGTAAGTAATTTATTTAATATTAATTATAGTGTAAATAGACAGAGTAAGTAATTTATTTAATATTATGATGTAAATAGACAGAGTAAGTAATTTATTTAATATTATAATGTAAATAGACACAGTAAGTAATTTATTTAATATTATAATGTAAATAGACAGAGTAAGTAATTTAATATTAATTATAGTGTAAATAGACAGTAAGTAATTTATTTAATATTAATTATAGTGTAAATAGACAGAGTAAGTACTTTGTTTAATATTATAGTGTAAATGTAAATATGAACCCATTATATATATAAAAACACACACACCACAGATAGATAAATAGATAGATAGATATTTATCGATCTCAGTTACAATATAAAAAAAAAAAACATTAATATGATACACACACACACCACAGACAGATAGATAAATAGATAGATAGTCATTATATATATACAAACATACACACACACACCACAGATAGATAAATAGATAGAAAGATGTTTATCGACCTCAGTTACAATATAAAAAAAATAACATTAATTAGATAAACTCACACACCACAGATAGATAGATAAATAGATAGATATTTATTGACCACAGTTAAAAAAAAAAAAAAAATTAGATAAACGTATGCACACACACACAACTCAGATAGATAGATAGATAGATAGATAGATAGATAGATAGATAGATAGATAGATAGATATTTATTGACCTCAACTGTATACACACACACACACAACTCAGATAGATAAATAGATAGATTTTTTTTTTTATTGACCACAGTTACAATATAAAAAAAATAACATTACTAAGATAAACGTATGCACACACGCACAACTCGCATCATGGGGTGAACCTGTCCTCTGTCTGTCTTTCAATCTAATCTGTGTGTGTGTGTGTGTGTGTGTGTGTGTGTGTGTGTGTGTACCAAAATAAAATCCCCCTCCCCCCTCTAAGCCCTCATCCCCCATACACATACACATTCCTTCCTGTCTTTCAATCTAACCTGCGTGTGTGTGTGTGTGTGTGTGTGTGTGTGTTTGTGTGTGTGTAGGTATGGGTTGGATGGATGTGTGTGTGTGTGTGTGTAGGTATGGGTTGGATGGATGTGTGTGTGTGTGTGTGTGTGTGTGTGTGTGTGTGTGTGTGTGTGTGTGTGTGTGTGTGCATGCGTGAGTGTGCTCGAGTGTGCGCATACCAAAAATAAACCCCCGTCCCCCCCCCCACACACACACACAAGACCCCCCAAAAAATGAGAAACCCACAAGGCGTTGGATTCTCCTCCGAGGTGACGTTCTTGCCGTTCCTTCGTGCCAGTTGGGTGATGAGGTCGTGACAGAGGCGTGGGTTATAGAGGGCCAGAATGTTGCCTCTTTTGATGTGAAGGGGGGGTTGGTGGTCCTTCTGCCATAGCTCTTGCAGGTTCTCATTTTCAAGTACATATAGGGCGTATCTGAAAAGTGGGGAGTGTGGATGGTTAGTGGGTGTTGTTGATATGTGTGTGTGTGTGTGTGTGGGGGGGGGGGGGGGTTGGATGTATGTCTGTGTGTGTGTGTGTAGGTATGGGTGTGGATGTAGGTGTGTGTGTGTGTATGTATGGGTTGGGTGGATATGTAGGTATGGGTTGAAGGTATGTCTGTGTGTGTGTGTGTTGGAGGAATGTCTGTGCATGTGTGTGTGTGTGTGTGTGTTGGAGGAATGTCTGTGCATGTGTGTGTGTGTGTGTGTTGGAGGAATGTCTTTGCATGTGTGTGTGAATGTGTGTGTGTGTTTAGGTTGGAAGGAATGTGTATATGCATGGGTGTGTGGGTTTAGAGTAATGTGCATCTACATAAAATTAAAGTCTGTGCCAGAAAAAAAACAAAGGAGCTAGATAGAAAAGAAAAACAGATGAAGAATAAAAATCGGAGCAAAGAAAGACTAGATAAAAAAATACGAGAGTGAACCCTGAACTGTTCCAAGAGTGTGGTTGGTGTTTCAGTAACTCACTTGCCGTCGACCAACTCCTCGCCGCCAATTTCCCTGAGACTGGAGAGGAAGTTGAGTGAGAAGAGTGTGTCCGAGTCGTGAATCCTGATGTACCCGCTCACTCTCTCTACCTGACCCAAGTTCTCTTCCAGTTCCTTTATCACATTCCCTGTTGTGGTGGTGGTGGTGGGGGAAGGTGATAATATTATATGAGAGGTGGGGACAGCAAGCACGAAGGATGTACTAGGAAAGAAGGAAGGGACAGGTGAAGAATTGATCGATCGAGTGAGTGGTGGGGGTAGAGGTGAGTGGTTTGTATGATTTTGCAGCATCTCATAATAATAATAATCAATTGAGGGGGTTTGATTTTGTAGCATCTCATAATAATAATAATAATTAATTGAGGGGGCTTAATTTTGCAGCATCTCATAATAATAATAATAAATTGAGGGGGTTTGATTTTGCAGCATCTCATAATAATAATAATAATAATTAACTGAGGGGGTTAAATTTTGTAGCATCTCATAATAATAATAATAATAATTGACGGGGTTTGATTTTGCAGCATCTCATAATAATAATAATAATTAATTGAGGGGGTTGAGTTGATGAAGGGTATATAGTTGTTTATTAAAGGGGGAACCTGCAAATTATTTCAGACAACAACAACAACAACAGGCCCCCATTATTTTTGTTAATTTGGCCCCCATTATTTTTGTTAATTTGGCCCCCATTATTTTTGTTAATTTGGCCCCCATTATTTTTGTTAATTTGGCCACCATTATTTTTGTTAATTTGGCCCCCATTATTTTTGTTAATTTGGCTCCCATTATTTTTGTTAATTTGGCCACCATTATTTTTGTTAATTTGGGAATATGGTACAGGCTTTCTACCCCCCCCCAAGCCTGTCCCCCCAGTTCCCCCGCCCCCCCAAAGCCTGTCCCCCCAGTTCCCCCGCCCCCCTAAGCCTGTCCCCCCTACTCCAATGTACCAAAAACTAATTACCACCTTAATTAATAGAGACTTACTTCCACCTGCAATGGTAATATTAATGCTTCCCTTGACCACCTTACAGTGCCTCAGTGCCCGGCCCAGGTCACGGCTACTGATGGTCTGACCGGGACACATCTCGTTGCAGGTACCTGAGGACACCGAGGTTAAGTTAGATCAAGTCAGGTCGGGTCAGGGGCCATACACTAGAAAATATTAAAGTATAAATACTATGGATTTTAGTTGTGTTAAGAGGGTGAGGGAATAGGGAGACAGGGTTGGGGGGGTGCGGGAGTAGGGAGACAGGCTTGGGGGGGTGCGGGAGTTTGGAGACAGGCTGGGGGGGGGGGTTCAGGGGGTTGCAGGAGTAGGGGGACAGGCTTGGGGGGGTTTTGGGGGGTGCGGGAATAGGGGGACAGGCTTGGGGGGGTTTTGGGGGGTGCGGGAGTAGGGGGACAGGGTTGGGGGGGGGTTTTGGGGGGTGCGGGAGTAGATGGACAGGCTTGGGGGGGTGCGGGAATAGGGGACAGGCTTTCTACCCAACCCAAGCCTGTCCCCCTATTCCCGCACCCCCCAAAACCCCCCCGACCCACCCAAAACCCCCTGCACCCCCCTAAACCCCCCCTTAAGTGGGTCAATGTATCATTACCACACCACCATCAACACCAACAATATTTTTGCGTACGGCCCTAAGACACAAGACAAGATAATTATGATAAATATTATGTATAAAGTTATGGATAAAGACACACACACAGATATATGCCACAACTTGCTAACACACACACACACACACATACCACAACTTGCTAACACACTCACACACACACACACACACACACACACATGAACCAGTTTAACCAATGTGTCTTTCCATGTGTACTGACCATGACAAGGTATACAGGTGTGGTTGGACTGTATGGTGTGTTGGTGATCCCTGCAGGTAGCCTCAGGTATACACAGGTAATCCAGGTACTGTATGGGGGGATGGAGACCAGGTACAGGTAGTTAGATGAATAATTAAGTAGGCGGATATATAGATAAAGAGACTTATATACATACATAGATAGATTAATTGATAGATATATAGAGATATGCATATATAAATTGATAGATAAATACATACATACATAGACAGATTAATTGATAGAGATATACATACATAGACATAGATAAATTGATAGATAAATAGATACATACATACATACATAGATAGATTAATTGATAGGTAGATAGATACATACATACTCGTACATAGACATAGATAGATTAAATGATGGATAAATACATAGACATACAGATTAATTGATAGATAGATAGATATATACATACTATACATAGACATATACAGATTAATTGATAGATAGATACACACATACATAGACAGATTAATTGATAAATAGATACATTCATACATAGACATAGACAGATAAATAGATGGATAAATATAAACAAAAATATATAGATAGATGGAATGATTGATAAATTTACAATACAACCTGATTTATCAACTGCCTTGACTCATTAATTTTCTAAGTGAATGAATGGAAGTGTGGTGTGAGTAGTGTGGTGTGGGTGTGGGTAGTGTGTTGTGGGTAGTGTAGTGTGGGTGTGTGTAGTGTGAGTAGTGTAGTGTGGGCAGTGTGTTGTGGGTGTGTGTAGTGGGTGTGAGCAGTATCGTAGTGTGGGTGTGAGTAGTGTGGGTGTGAGTAGTGTGTTGTGGGTGTGTGTAGTGTGTTGTGGGTGTGTGTAGTGGGTAGTGATTTGAAGGTGTGTAGTGTGGTGTGAGTAGTGTGTTGTGGGTGTGTGTAGTGGGTAGTGTGGTGTGGGTGTGAGCAGTGGGTAGTGATTTGGAGGTGTGTAGTGGGTAGTGATTTGGAGGTGTGTAGTGTGGTGTGTTGTGGAGGTGTGTAGTGGGTAGTGTGTTTCGGAGGTGTGTAGTGGGTAGTGTGTTGTGGAGGTGTGTAGTGGGTAGTGTGTTTCGGAGGTGTGTAGTGGGTAGTGTGTTGTGGAGGTGTGTAGTGTAGTGTGATGTGGAGGTGTGTAGTGTAGTGTGATGTGGAGGTGTGTAGTGTGTAGTGATTTGGAGGTGTGTAGTGTGTAGTGATGTGGGTAGTGTGTTGTGGGTGTGTGTAGTGGGTAGTGATTTGGAGGTGTGTAGTGGATAGTGTGATGTGGAGGTGTGTAGCATAGTGTGTTGTGAGCAATATGGTGTGTGTGAGTGTAGACAAGCAGTGTGGGTACTATGTGTTGTGGGTACTAACCTGGAGTGTGGGTGGGTCATGAGGACAAACACCAACACACTGACCACCGTACTTAAAGTGTCTACATGCTACACAAGACGATGAGTTTCCCGGGGAGTAGCATCCACCTACACACTCTGGGTTGCAGTCTGGGGTATATGGATAAAGGAAAAGGGTTAGTATTATATTCATTGAGGTATAAAAACAAATGACTGAGTTAAGGATTATTAATTTGTTGAGCCTTGAAAACCCTGTAGGATGAAGGAGAAGGTGATAGAGAGGTTGGACAGTAAGCATGAAGGATGTACAAGGAAAGGAGGAACAGTTAAAGAATTGATCGAGTGGGTTGAAAAGAAAAGAGGGAGAAGGAAAGGAGGGACAGGTGAAGAATTGATCGAGTGGGTTGAAAAGATAAGAGGGAGAAGGTGATAGATAGGTGGGTCAGAAAAAACGAAGGAGACACAAGGAAAGAAGGGACAAGTGAAGAATTGACCGAGTGGGTTGAAAAGAAAAGAGATAGAAGGAAAGGAGGGACAGTTAAAGAATTGATCGAGTGAGTTGAAAAGATTAGAAGGAGAAGGTGATAGATAGGTGGGACAGCAAGCACAAAGGATGTACAAGGAAAGAAGGGACAGTTAAAGAATTGATCGAGTGGGTTGAAAAGATTAGAGGGAGAAGGTGATAGATAGGGGGGACAGCAAGCACGAAGGAGACACAAGGAAAGGAGGGACAGGTGAAGAATTGATCGAGTGAGTTGAAAGGATAATGGCAAGCAAAACAGCAAAACTTATACTTAAATAACCACACAATTCCATGCAAAATTTCATCCTTAATTAATTTGCAAACTACACATTAAAAAAACCCACAACGAAAATGAATGAATGTCACCGATAACTCACTCACTCACCAAGGTAACAGACCTGGCCATTATCACACAGAGCCGAGGTTGTGTTGTTGTTAGTGTCAGTGATGTTGGTAGTGGTAGTAGTAGTAGTAGTAGTAGTAGTAGTAGTAGTAGTAGTGTTGATCCTCTTAGCATCCGGCAGATAGATACACAGTTTATAATTGTCCTGGAAAGATATAAATAAAGCTATATGGTACTGGAAAAATGCACAAAATTAAAAGCTTAAATAGTTATCATGGAAGGAGACACATTGGTTAAACTGGTTCATGTGTGTGTGTGTGTGTGTGTTAGCAAGTAGTGGTGTGTGTGTGTGTGTGTGTGTGAGTGTTTTAGCAAGTAGTGGTGTGTGTGTGTGTGTGTGTATGTTAGCAAGTTGTGGTATGTGTGTGTGTGTGTGTGTGTTTTAGCAAGTTGTGGTGTGTGTGTGTGTGTGTATGTTTTAGCAAGTAGTAGTATGTGTGTGTTTTAGCAAGTAGTGATATGTGTGTGTGTGAATGTTTTAGCAAGTTGTGGTGTCTGTGTGTGTTTGCAAGTAGTAGTATGTGTGTGTTTTAGCAAGTAGTGATATATGTGTGTATTTTAGCAAGTAGTGATATGTGTGTGTATGTGTGTTAGCAAGTTGTGGAATATATCTGTGTGTGTATCTGTGTGTATGTGTGTTAGCAAGTTGTGGCATATATCTGTGTGTGTGTGTGTGTGTGTGTGTGTGTGTACCTCAATATAGTTGCTATGGTTGCCAGTAAGGTGTATCCATTTAGTCAGTGGTCCGGGACAGAGACTCCAGTTACTCTCAATGCGAACCGAACCACGCAGGATGGCTCGCAGGTTCCAGTCCAGCTGTAGAAAAGAAAAGAAAACAAAACTGTATTTATTCTCTTGTATATTGATGTTTTCTAGCAGTGTTGCCACATCCGGATAGGTCCCGGTAGTTTGCCCCGGTCAGGTCCTGGTTCTTTACCACAGTTAGGTCCCGGTAGTTTGCCCCGGTCAGGTCCTGGTTCTTTACCACAGTTAGGTCCCGGTAGTTTGCCCCGGTCAGGTCCTGGTTCTTTACCACAGTTAGGTCCCGGTAGTTTGCTTCGGTTAGTTCCTGGTAGTCTGCTGCGGTATAGGTTAGGTTAGGTTAGGTTTGGTTAGGTTAGGTTAGGTTAGGTTAGGTTTAGTTAGGTTAGGTTTAGTTAGGTTAGGTTAGGTTAGGTTAGGTTAGGCTATGTTAGGTTAGGTTAGGTTAGGTTAGGCTATGTTAGGTTAGGTTAGGTTAGGTTAGGTTAGGTTAGGTTAGGTTAGGTTAGGTTAGGTTAGGTTAGGTTAGGTTAGGTCTGGTAAGGTCAGGCTAATTCCAAAATGCCCCATTTGAATATCTTGGAAATGGGGCATTGCCGAGGAAAATGCCATAGAAGAAAAATCTTAGAATGTTATAAATTAGTGGGTAAAGAAGGTAGAAACATTGTCATAGAAAACAGCAATATACTGCATAATTAAAAAAAAAAAAAAAATACATAGATTTTATAGTCATGTGTGACAAAGATAGATTTTATAATTCCAAGTGAAACAAAGTCGGATTTGATAACACAAGTAACGTTAGATTAGGCCAAGACACTGTAAATATTGAAAGAATTACCGTTATTGGGTACGGTTTTTCTACCTTCAATACCCACTTATTTAGACCATTCTAAGACTATTTTCTTCTATGGCATTTCTTCCACAAATGCCCCATTTCCAAGATAGAGCATATTCAAATGGGGCATTTTGAAATTAACCTGACCTAACCTGACCCCACCTAACCTAACCTAGACCACAGCAGACTACCAGGACCTAACCTTGGAAATGGGCGAATTGACTTCATAGTGTGGGCGAATTCCTGTTAGTTGGTGAATTGGATCAATAAATGAAAAAAAAAAAAAAAATGGGACGAATAAAAAAAAAAAAAAAAAAGTATTGGATTTTTTTTTTTTTTTTTTTTTTTACATTTTCGGAAATAATCGAAAAACAATTAATGCAGAATCGGAATCAGCGAATCTCAAAACATATATATAGATCTTGAATTTCAGCGATATTGAAAAAAAAAAAAAGTTGGATTCAGACAGACAATATTTCTTCAACTTTTTGGACTTTGACAACTGACTCCTGTTTTCCTGGCATATTTTGGAGGAATCAACAAATCTCTTTAATATAGTTTGGAAGATTCACGCAGCTGCTCCAGATTAACAACACAAAACGTCTCTCTTAATTAATTACTGAACCCTAAACATAATACTATCCCTTTAAAGAGTCAGGCAGAAGGAGGGTGTTGAGACGTGTGTACAGGACAGCTTTAAAGAGTTTGCATGACCTTGTTGAAGAATTAGCTAGATAGATGGGTATTTATTTACTTATTCCTCCTAACTATGCTGGGAAATAGATGATAATAGGAGTTTGCATGACCTTGTTGAAGAATTAACTATTTATTTATTTATTCCTCCTAACTATGCCGTGAAACAGATGATAATAGGAGTTTGCATGACCTTGTTGAAGAATTAACTATTTATTTATATATTCCTCCTAACTATGCCGGTAAAACAGATGATAATAGGAGTTTGCATGACCTTGTTGACGAATTAGATAGGTGGGTATTTATTTATTTATTCCTCGAACTATAACGGGAAATAGATGATAATAGGAGTTTGCATGACCTTGTTTGAAGAATTAGCTAGATAGATGGGTATTTATTTACTTATTCCTCCTAACTATAACGGGAAATAGATGATAATAGGAGTTTGCATGACCTTGTTGAAGAATTAACTAGATAGATGGGTATTTATTTACTTATTCCTCCTAACTATAACGGGAAATAAATGATAATAGGAGTTTGCATGACCTTGTTTTAAGAATTAGCTAGATAGATGTGTATTTATTTATTTATTCCTCCAAGCTATAACGGGAAATAGATGATAATAGGAGTTTGCATGACATTGTTGAAGAATTAACTATTTATTTATTTATTCCTCCTAACTATAACGGGAAATAGATGATAATAGGAGTTTGCATGACCTTGTTGAAGAATTAACTAGATAGATGGGTATTTATTTACTTATTCCTCCTAACTATGCCGTGAAATAGATGATAATAGGAGTTTGCATGACCTTGTTGAAGAATTAACTATTTATTTATTTATTCCTCCTAACTATAACGGGAAATAGATGATAATAGGAGTTTGCATGACCTTGTTGAAGAATTAGATAGATGGGTATTTATTTACTTATTCCTCCTAACTATGCCGGTAAAACAGATGATAATAGGAGTTTGCATGACCTTGTTGAAGAATTAACTAGATAGATGGGTATTTATTTACTTATTCCTCCTAACTATAACGGGAAATAGATGATAATAGGAGTTTGCATGACCTTGTTTTAAGAATTAGCTAGATAGATGGGTATTTATTTACTTATTCCTCCTAACTATAACGGGAAATAGATGATAATATGAGTTTGCATTACTTTGTTGAAGAATTAGATAGATAGATGGGTATTTATTTACTTATTCCTCCTAACTATAACGGTAAACAGATGATAATAGGAGTTTGCATGACCTTGTTTTAAGAATTAACTATTTATTTATTTATTCCTCCTAACTATAACGGTAAACAGATGATAATAGGAGTTTGCATGACCTTGTTTTAAGAATTAGCTAGATAGATGGGTATTTATTTATTTATTTATTCCTCCTAACTATAACGGTAAAACAGATGATAATAGGAGTTTGCATGACCTTGTTGAAGAATTAGATAGATAGGTATTTATTTACTTATTCCTCCTAACTATGCCGGGAAATAGATGATAATATGAGTTTGCATGACCTTGTTGAAGAATTAGCTAGATAGATGGGTATTTATTTATTTATTCCTCCTAACTATGCCGGGAAATAGATGATAATAGGAGTTTGCATGACCTTGTTTTAAGAATTAACTATTTATTTATTTATTCCTCCTAACTATGCCGTGAAATAGATGATAATAGGAGTTTGCATGACCTTGTTTTAAGAATTAGCTAGATAGATGGGTATTTATTTATTTATTTATTCCTCTTAACTATAACGGGAAACAAATAATAATAATAAGTATATGTAATTGTAATATTGGGGTTCTGTATGTTTCGTGGCAG
>JAWQEG010002830.1:0-2500 GCA_033782935.1 Petrolisthes cinctipes | reverse complement strand
GGTTCACTGGAGTGCCTTGATTCCTCCAAAATATGCCAGGGAACATAACTAGATTAATTAACAAAAAAATAATGGTGTTCTGTTGTTTGGATTAGTTTGAAGGAATCGGTTACGCCCCAAAATATTTACCAACACAGATCCCCATACTCTCCAGACTGTTGAAAAATTTGTTTACCTGTGTGAGGTTGGGTAGGCCAATGAGGGACCAATCCTCAGTAAGGTTTTGGATGAGGTGAATACGAAGGTTTCCCTCTATGGTGATGCAGTGACGGTAGTTGTGGAGTAAGGTAGCATTTCCTGTCACCTCTACACTCCCACACGCTGTAGGCAATACAATACAACATTATTAACAACACAACACAACACAACACTATTTACAACACAACACAACATTATTAACACTATAACACAACACAACACAATATTTCCGGTCACCTCTTTACTCCCACACGCTGCAGGCAATACAATACAATATTATTAATAACACAACACAACACAACACAACATTATTAACACTACAACTCAATACAGCATTATTTATAACACAACACAACATTATTATTAACACTACAATGCAACATTATTAACAACACAACACAACACAACATTATTAATAACACAACACAACACAACACAATACAACATTATTAACACAATACAACACAACACAATATTTCCGGTCACCTCTTCACTCCCACACGCTGCAGGCAACACAACATCATTATTAATAACAACACAACATTATTAATAACACAACACAACACATTACAACACTACTGGAAAGATTAACAACACAACACAACATTACAACATTACCGGAAAGAAAGATTAATAACACAACAACAACACAAAAACATTAAGTATGAAAGATTTGACGAGGGAGAAAGAGAAAATTTGAGGACTCCTACTTTGACACACTTTGCTATACTTCCTTAACACACATACACACACACACACCACGAATAACAGCTACTCTACTTCTACTTCGACACATTTTGCTATACTTCCTACACACACACACACACACACACACCACGACTAAGAGCTAGGCTACTTCTACTTGGAGACAAACTTGGCTATACTTCCTTCACACACACGCACACACACACACAGACAGACTACGAATAACAGCTAGGCTACTTCTACTTGGAGACAAACTTGACTGTACTTACTGCCTGGATCCTTAGTAAGAGTCTCTCCACACACTGCAACACACAACAACAACAACACCAACGCAAACATGACCATCACTAGAAAGGTCTTGGTAGGAGGTGGTCTGTTGTTGCGACCCTCTCTTCTTCCTCCTTCTCCTTCTCCTCCTCCCTTCCCTTGCGGCTTTTCCATTACTCAGTTGGTCTGTTGGTGTGATGACTGATTGGTTGAGGATGCAAGAAGATCGCCCGAAGCTTGAAAGACCCTGTAGAATGAGGGAGAAGGTGATGTTATGTAGGTGGGGCAGAAAACACGAAGGTTATAGAAGGAAAGGAGGTGAAGAATATTATTATGGAAAGGGATTATTAAGTGACTGTATGGGGTGGAGAGAGAGGTGATGGAGGGGAGGCAGGTGTGAGTGTGAGAGAGAGAGAGGTGGTGGAGGGAAGGCAGGTGTGTGTGTGTGTGTGTGTGTGAGAGAGAGAGAGAGAGAGAGAGAGAGAGAGAGAGAGAGAGAGAGAGAGAGAGAGAGAGAGAGAGAGAGAGAGAGAGAGAGAGAGAGAGAGAGAGAGAGGTGTGAGTATACTGTAAAGAGAGAAAGAGGTGTGAGTATACTGTAGAGAGAGAGAGAGAGAGAGAGAGAGAGAGAGAGAGAGAGAGAGAGAGAGACTGACTGGTGTGAACGTGATGTTATACGAGTTACCACTATCGCCTCAGACACAACACAACACATTATTCATATACAACAGTAACTCAAAAATCTATGGTCACTTTTCCAACACTGAATCATTCTTAAGGGACCCTGTGATGTAGTTAGAAAATTGGAGATAAATGAGTCCTTCAAATATTGCCACGAAACACACACACACACACACACACACACACACACACACACCTATATGGAAGGAGCTTGTTTCATGGCATGGTCAGGAGGAATCAGAAGCCTCTAATTTTCAAACACGATCACACACAGGGTCCTTAAGGGGAGATTCTTTTGTTGTTGAATTGAAAGGTGTCTGAATTCCTCCAAACTATGACACGAAACAGATCCCCTATTAGTACTATTGAGGTTGTCTATTTTCTATTATATTCTATTTTCTGTTATAGTTAGGAGGAATTTACCACCCAAGAAAATTTCCCCTTAAGGTGGTAATTATTTTTTGGTACATTGGAGTGCCTTGATTCCTCCAAAGTATGCCAGGAAACAACAGGACCAGAGGGGCAAAAATAATGGTGTTCTGTTGTTGCTTGGAATAGTTTGGAGGATTCAGTTACTCCAGAATTACCAACCAACACAAAACTTCCCCCTTAACTCGACCCACTAGTTTCGAACCCCCTTAACTCGACC
>JAWQEG010002829.1:15000-55881 GCA_033782935.1 Petrolisthes cinctipes | reverse complement strand
CACACATACTCACTTTTCTTCCTCCTCGCTCTCTCTCTCTCAACACACACACACACTTATCCTCTTCTACACACACACACACACACACATGCTCATTCTCCTTTTCCCAACACACACACACATGCACACCTCATTCTCCTCTCCCACACACACACACACACACACACACAGAGGACTGGAGGTGAAGATAACAGTGAGAGGGGTAGTGTGCGTTTATCAGACTAACCGACCTGACCACATTAAGGTTATAGTACCCACACACACACAGTCACACACCACTCCGTCCATCCCGCGCGCCACAGTAGGTACGGCACACACACACACACACACACACATATCTATCCTTTCCTCTCCACATACACACACACATCTTTCCTCTCCATATACACACACACATCTATCCTTTCCTGTCCACATACACACACACATCTATCCTTTCCACACACACACACACCTTTCCTTTCCTTTCCACACACATACACACATCTATCCTTTCCTCTCCACACACACACACACATCTATCCTTTCCTCTCCACATACACACACACATCTTTCCTTTCCTCTCCACATACACACACACATCTATTCTTTCCTCTCCACACACACCTTTCCTTTCCACTCCACACACACACACACATCTATCCTTTCCTCTCCACATACACACACACATCTTTCCTTTCCTCTCCACATACACATATCTATCCTTTCCTTTCCACACACACACACACATCTATCCTTTCCTCTCCACATACACACACACATCTATCCTTTCCTCTCCACACACACATATCTATCTTTTCCACACACACACATACACATCTATCCTTTCCTCTCCACATACACACACACATCTATTCTTTCCACACACAAATATATCCTTTCCTCTCCACATACACATATCTATCCTTTCCTTTCCACACACACACATCTTTCCTCTCTCTCTCTCTCTCTCTACACACACACACACATACAAATCTTTTCTTTCTACACACACACACACACACACATCTACCCTTTCCTCTCCACATACACAATAAGTGTTTTGTACTGTACAACACATCTAAATGTCAACTTGATAACAAAATTGACATGCATGCACTGACCATGGACCTGAATAAGAAACAGAACTGTACTGTACACTTTAACTATGTACTACTTTTGGCTAAATGTTTCATGCACTTGGGTGGTATTTGAGGAATGGTATATACTGCATCAGTATTTTTCTCATTAAAAGTATCAAGACCTTATTTCCCTATTTTCTAGGGTTGGGAGGCTCCAGGGTTGGGAATGAAAAAATAAATAAATCAGAAATAACAAAGAGAGACAGAATAGGCAGTGAAATGAGTCACAGCACATTCATTCCCCCTTTCAGGCCCACATAATATTTAGCTCACCTTTTCTGAATTCATGATATGAGTCCCTTCCTCTACCCTTACTGAAAGGAGCCATGACATGGACTGTCAAGTTTTTACCTTAGTAAAACTTTTCTGAAAATTGATTCCACAATCAAGAAGGTAACAGCTTACTTGGAATGGCTGGCTGGTAATTATTAATCTCAAAAGTCATATCTAAATCATATACATTATGCATAGGACTAGCAAACATCTGTACATAGCAAAGTATTATTTCTTGTAGCAACTTTACAACTTGTACTATACAATTCAATTCTCTAAATACATGGAACTTAAAAATGAAAATACATGCATAATATAACATTGTACTGTACTCTTAAAAATATGTACAGTTGCATACATGAATTGTTGGTACATTTGTGAGCCATAATTCCTGCCCCTCCGCTCCACGGTGGTGTGTGGTGAACTACAGCTTTTCCCTGGATGGTGACTTGTGTTTACTTGAATATTATGTTAAATTATTTCCAGCTTATCCTTATGCATATGCTACTTAAAGACCATCACAGTCAGCCTGTGTCCAGAAAATATCCACCACTTACTCTAGTATTGATTGGGGTAGGGTAGAAAAAGCCAGAAATTATCCTTCATTTACTCTCCAGTTAACTAGGGTGGATTAAAAATTATGGCTCACGATGGTACAACTCAGGTGGAAAGAAGTCAATGGCCGTATTCAAGAACATCCATGGTCTTGAACGATGTGGGAATGCAAGAACTCGTCAAGCCATGAGCCACGCCCATTATCACGAGATCCATGGAGTGTGGATTACCATGAAATATTATTGGTTGTGGATACCATGGTCATAGGACATCCCCCATATGCTATTAGTGATCATTGTGATTGACTGACATTCATGCAAAGTTGTTCTGTTATAAAAAAAAAAACTATAATATTTAAATCTGATATCATCTAGCCTCATTACTTGAATATGATGGTTGTTTATCTGTGTTTACAAGAACTCATCTGTTGTGCACAATGTGACATCTGGCACCAAAGGCTGCCAGTGTTGTATTGAATTCACTCAACAATACAGTATTTCCCCCCATATTGTGTTATTCACAACTAATGGTTAGGTTTCAGCACAACAGAAATTACAATTTTACTGCAAGAATAAGTAGCATCATAATAATCTTAGCACGGTTACATAATATAGTTGAGTGGAGTGTTGTATAAAGTAGGCAGTGTTGGGTAGGCTGGTAGAGCCTAAATTCAAGTTTGTTATTAAAGTTGCTGGCAGACATCTTTTAGTGTGTGTTTTCAATATTGTAGTACTTAATATTCAAACTATTTTTCCTAGTGGTATATCCCTCAAAATTGCCTCCATTATGAGTTGTGTCACCACCTTTGTACCTCCTCCAGTTTGGTACCACCGGTATAATTTCCTCCCAAAACAGCTCATATTTCAAGTTGTTTTATGATAAAATTTTCAGAAAATTGTTATTCACAACAGTAACTAACAATTAATTATTCATTACTTAATTATTATTAAATTACTTATGAGCATATTTCTACATCTTAACAATCTCATAGTAACAAATATGACTAAATTGTATCCCTTTGGGGCATTCTTGCATAACAACCACAATCATAGTTGTGGTGTTTACCACGTGTGGTAATTCATGTCATGGTAAAGACCACAGGGTGTTCTTGAATATGGACCATTCATTCACCCATTTCTATGGCTACAACTCCAGTTCTACTATCTACTGCAGAACCTAATCTCTCCACATGTTACAATAATTACCCATGAAAACTCTACCTAAACTGGCTGCAGGTTAATGTGATTTAGAGACATGTTATTTGTGTAGAGGTGGTTATGTCTGTATGCACCTGAAGAACGTCTCTACATGTCAGACAGTACTCCTACAGGGTACAAACATTCAGTACTGTACAGTACATGGACAGGGTGTAATGTGAGGTAAGAAGTCAAACATATTAGCACCAGGTCTAGGTAAGTTTGTTATTACTTTGTGGGTTATTTTTCATTAATCCAGTAAGGAGGAAAGGACACACACCCTCTACCTATACCTGTACTAGCTTTGCATGCATGCAAGTGTACAGTTGGCCAAGAATGAACACAGCACTGCTTAACATTTGTGCCAGGGCATAAGAATACAATATTTTCATAATTTTCTATATTTCACTATGTTCCTTATGCACTTGATGCCTGACCATCAATTTAACTTGGGAGTGTATGGATACAATATGTGGAGTTAATGAAGGTGTATTGGAGTGAGATTGAAGGGCCTGGAGCGAGGAGACCACCGCCAGAAAAATGGGTAAACAAAAGAGAGAAATGTGAAGTGTAAAGGGAAAAGAAAGGCCTGATTGTGTAAAGAAGGAATGTCAGAAGATATACAGCTGGAGACATTTGCTGTGGTCACCCAATTGGGGGATCCTTGATTGATTGATTTATGAATTTTTGGCATATAGACAAGCACTGGAGGAGGGAGGTGTCCCTTGAGAGAACAAGGTATCACAGCCATAGAGAGAGATAGAGAAATAGCTAAGGATACAGTATATTGGAACATGAAGCTGCATTGCTGATTATCACTCCCATGTTATCATAAACTAAGCAAGGTATACCAGTTTCATGCTTGGCCAACTGCATCTGCAAAAGAACAAGCAGATCTTTTGCATAAACTACATCTACAAATTTTACACAAGAATAATACACAAGGATGTTTGAAAGAAAAGTCACTGACTCAGCATTAATGAAGATATGTATAATGGCTCCCTGGCAACCCAAGAGCCACCACAACTGTCATCTTCATCACTTAGCCCATGACTAATTCTTCCATAAAGCCCTCAATATCACCCTTGGTTTAACCCATGGTAATGACAAGACATTATTATACACACACAACTATGATACTGTTTTTATAACCTTTTAGGAACACTAATGATACTTTGTAGCTCCATTTTATTAAAAAATGTGACACAGTGTAAAGCTTATGCAATACAGTATTTTACATGAAATACTGAAGACTGTAGTGACTTATTGCACTTCCTTTCTTATATGTGGGTGCCATACATATCCTACAAAATACGTTTATTCATGGTATTTACACATTTCCAATCTTAAATTTTCATCTTAATTATGGGTGAAAACCATATCCTACTGAACACTTATATACAAGTCTCCTATTTCAAAATCTCATGTCAATCATGGTTGAATACTCTGCTGAACACTTGTTTACAAAGCTTCCATTTTCTTTGCCAGGAAATATGAAGGTAATCATGAAACTTTACTTCTGGTGTGTCAGCTAACCTAACTCTTCTGATAAGATCAATGGTAAGGAAACCATTGTAATCATGATTAGAATTAGAAGTGCAGATATTAGAATTATAATATACAGTCTACATTTAAATAACAATACAGTATTCAGGATTAGGTTGTGTGCTATGTAAGGTAATTTCAAGGCATAATGAACATATACATGTCTCCAGTCAGTGTAGGCTACTCCCAAAATATTAATTTACAGTACTGTCAGTACATAATTCAAAACCCCTGGACAGGACAATATAAACAAAACTGGAAATTAAAAGCTTTCCAGTTCATATAACATAATTAACTTACTTTTATAGTTCATAGTTTCAATGGCTGCAAATGGAAATGAATTTCACTTTAGCTACACTATACCATACAGGTCATACAGCAAAATGTTACCCATAAAAAAGTTACAATTACCAGTAATTATGAACAAATGTCAATATACAGCCGATTTTAAGACCTGATGAGTATTATCTCTATTTCCTTTTCTGCGAAAAAAATAAATAAATAAAAAATTGGTGGTGAGTTCCACAGCAGATACCTGACTAGCTACATTATACAGCTTGGATTTTCATAAACTGTACTAACTAGAAATTATATTGTTGTCAGTGGAAACTGAAAATTACTGTAAATTATATAGGGTAATATACTGAAAATTACAATATATTTTATAATACTGTATAAGTAGTGTACTATACATAACCATAATAAAAAGTTGGTTACCAGGGTTAATATATAATAACTAAAAGGTACTGTACTCAGTCCAATGGATGCATTGGCAAGCATTAAATGATTGTCTAGATAAAGTATACTGTAGTCCTGATTCCTACTACATTTACATCACTAAATCAATACACTAAGTCCTTAAATAATGGTGATAATATACATTCAATATAATAAAAATCTGTGTGTAAATGTTGCCAAGACTCATGCAAACTTAAGGGAAACAAACTACATTCTTGGTCAGGTAATAATATAACATACTGTTATGATTACCAATATTTAAAGGTGTATAAAGGTAAAAAACATTGAGGAGGGGAACAGGAGGTCTTAAATCTCCGAAACAAAATGAATACAGAAATAACAAACTGAAATCTATATACTGTACAACAGAAAATGCATAACTGGGTAGATGGGAAAATAAAATGGAGCTATGAACACAACAGAATATAGAGGCATGCTAAAATTCTAGGGTTGCATCTACTTGAAATGACTGGTATGATGACTAATGATAGACCAAGAAAATTAAAACATGATATACAGCTCTGTACAGAAATCTACACTACTGTATAGTACTGTACTGTAGAGTCATGGCTGATAATTGTGGACCAAGAGCAGTGGAAGACACAACTGATCCTGGTCCACAATTATCAGCCATGGTTGTACACTCGGATACCATATTCTCTAGCCCACCTGAGTCGAAGCCCAAGATCTGAAGCAGGCGGTTTCTGGATGACACTGGTTCGAGATGTGTGTAGCCTCGTGATGGCTTGGGTGGGCTGTCGTCCAGAAACCGCCTAGGTACTTCAGATCTCGGGTTTAGACTCAGGTGGGCTAGACATTATGGTATCCGACTGTACATCCAACGCTGGCTGTGCTTCATTCTCAGTGGTTCAGAGTTTGGAAGAATTGACTTGCTGCCCCTCTTTCCTTCCCTGATCACTGCTGTAAACACACTAGTCGAATAAATCAAAACTCTGAATCCTGCAGGAGGAGTTGGCAATTCTGACTGATTGTCCCAAACATTTCTGCCCAGAGCTGAACATACAAATTACGGTAGGCAAAGTATATGTTAGAAAAACGACTGCGAGGGCAGTTCTAGTACTTTTATGTAATTGATGACTGCTCTCCAATATATGCACAGTACAGCAGTTCACATTGAAGATGCATGACTGAGAATTTACTGATTGAATGACTAAAAAATAAACAATAATGGCAGAGCAATACAAGAGTCACAAACTGCCTGCAAAGACAGTGACGAGGGATACCAACTTTTGAAAAGGAAACAAGGAAGGAATGGATGGTAGAAGGAGCAAGAAAAGGAGGGATAGTTAAAGAGATGAAGTGATTTACTTGTGACCAACTGGCATCAAAACTTTTTAGGGGGTAATCTGTTCTAGATGAATTGGGAGTGTGACAGATTTCTTCAAACTATACTCCAAAACAGATCCTCTACTAAAAAAATTCTTGATTTATTCTTGTTCTACTGGTGTCCACAACAAGGAGGAATATTATTAATGGTACCATTGTCTTTGAACAATTACATATTAAGTCCTGTATATTTCTGTCCAGAATCACATCAAATCTGCTCTCAAACTAACAAAAAAAATAATTCATCCATATAAAGTGCAATGACCTCTCCACTTCTTCCTTCTCTCATTCATTATGGTACCATGCCAAAAATCTCTCTACCAATTTACTTTTTCCACTTTCCTTCCACTCTTTCTTTCTGATGGTAATTGACATCTCTCCACTTGATAAAGCTGAACTCTCCTCTCTCAAACCTTGGCTTTAAACTCCACTCTAAATTATTTCAACATTATTCCTCCACTCCACGCCCCTCAGATTTACCTATATCTATCACTGGATTATTTCCAAAGGAGGAACCCTGGTGTTTACACTTGACAAGTGTACTGACCTGATGGGATTTCTCTTGTTGTCTTAAAAAACTATGCTTCTGTGCTGGCTCTCTGCCTATGAAACTTTTCCTCATTTGTCTGCCATCTAATACTTCTCCTTCCAGCTGGAAGCTTACTCTGATCAAACCTGTTCCAAAGAAGGATAACCACTCCCCGTTCTTCAACTATCACTCCACTGTTCTAATCTCTTGTCTATCTAAAGTTTTTAATCTGTTATTGACGGCATAATTCTAAAGCACATTACTTTTTTCAATCTTCTTTCCTATCACCAGAATGGTTTCTGTCAGAGCTGTTCTATCTATTCATTGTCATCCCGAGTTAGAACTTCTGGGAAACTTTTCCTGTTACACTTGAAAAATTAAAAGCTATTAACAGAGTCTGGCACAAACATTTAATTTCTTTGCATGACCAATCATGGTGTAAAAAAAAATTGGTATACATATGTAATGGCACTGTGAACCAAGAACTCGTACAATACACCGGTGTAACATAATACACAAAGTTAAATAATTATATTCCTTAAAGACAAACACAAAAAATCTCCAGTTTGGATGAAGGGAACTTTCAGTGAACATATAATTAATTTGTGTACTCAAAGTGTAGGCACAGTAATCTTTCTTGATCATACATGGTTCAGGCGGTTACATTAAAATATTGTTATGCAGGAAAGCTGTATTATTACAATATTCAATATATGATGTACTTCTTCATAATTTGTGATGTAACATGACTCTATATTTATTAATAAAGTATACAAACCTCTCCTCTTTACTCTTCATTTAACAGACCCAGTTCTCCTTGTCAGAGGAAAATACGATACAGTACAACCTTGAAAACACCAAGTTGCAATCTATTAATCACATCTGCTGTGTGACTTATTAAAATCATAATAACCTATGAATTCATTTCATATGAAGCATAAATTGAACTTGGAGAAAGACTGGTAGTTATTGTTTACCAAAAATTTAAAAATGAACCATATGTGTATTAATAACTGAAGTGTGGATCTGGATCTCTAAAAACCTTGGCTTTACCTTCCAGTAAAAGAAATAATAATTTTGAGTAATCTAGAGTTGCCACAAAAGGTAACTTGTAATGAAATACTGCATGCAACTCTTTGTTTATGAATATTCATGCACTGGTACTTGTTCCCTTACATTAAAAATTCACAGAGTAACTATATTTGTGTTGGTATCTTGCATTCTTTAGTACTCCATCAATTTGTATACTGTATATAAATACCAGCAGTACTATATTTGTTTTCAAGTTCATTTAGGATATTGTACAGTTGATTGTATTTGTGCATCTACAGAATTTTGACACACTGACCTCTATCAAAGAAGGCCTAAAAGGAGTTTGGCAATAATGATTTACATCCAATACATACATAACTATATACAGAATTATACTTTTACCGAGGAGAACAACTGAAGATAAAATCAAAAGCACCTCTATTCTTGTACAACGTGCCCTCATCACCTACCCTGGAAACAAAGAGGGGAATTAAGATCAAAATAAGTGCATTATAGAGTAGTCCAATGATAAATAGCAATAAGTAAAGTGGCTAATAACATTTAACTGATAGACACTGTAATTTCAATAAGTAGAAATAGAGAGATGCAGAAACAGCAGTAAGAGCCAGTTACAATCACAGACAATAATTAATAAACATTAATACATTGAAAACTGATATAAGGATAAGCGACACTGCTCAATAGTTCCTGGTTGCATATCTTTATAGTGATCTTAACTTATTAAACAGTACAGTCATGCTGATAGTGACAAAAGCAGTCTAGTCGAAACGTCACTATCCTTGAAATCGCTACTCTCATATATAATTACTAGCTATTGCTTATTATTGGTGAGAAAATACACATTAACTGTTCTTTGTTTTATTTCTGTGCTCATGTTACTCGTAAGAAAAGTATGAGCAACATGTATAAATTTTCTGCATTCAAATGGAAAGGCACTGAAACTTGTTCTAAACTATCACCTTAATTAAGTTACATATCTTCCTTCACAACATAAACACAAAAAATCTCCAGATGGATGAAAAGAACTTTTAGTGAACAAATGTTTAATTTGTTAACTCAAAGTGTAAGAACAGGGGGATATTTTTTTATCATACAAGATTCTGGCAGTTACGTTAAAATACCAGTAAGCAGGACAATCTTAGGCAAATCTGGCCTCTAACCCGCTATTTTCAAGAAATATATTGCTAAATGTGCAACATGTCTTGCTAAGAGATCTCTCCTATGCTGTTGCTATCTCTATTATCACTAGTAAAAATAGATATATCTGTGTGGCCCTAGTGTACTTAAATTGAATGGCTACTGCTTATGTTCATCAAGTATCAAAGATTGTAACAACTGTACAATAGTAACTACTGTACTTACAGTTGGATTCCTCACATTGAACCAAGGTGTCAGGTTAGTGCTCAGCTTTATGTACTGTGTGGTATGCATTACGAATGAGGGCATAAGGGAAGCAGGCTTCTAAAAGGTCCATTGTTAGGAATGGTGATTCAACCACAATCTGAAAAACAAAACCATATATATTTCATACTATACGAAAGAGAAATTATATTGTTATATTGGGTATTTTGTTATTGGGTGATTTGTCAGTGCCCACCAGTTACATACAGATAAAAACATCAGCTGTTACAATAACAATCACCTACAGAAAAAAACAATTGTAATGTGTAAAGCTAATTATCAAAACAGATTATACACTCACAACTTTAACAAACAATTAACTGCAAAAATCAATTTTCCCCTACTAATGACTTACTTGATGCAGCAATATATAAGTGGCATCTCTGTTCTTGATGACATCCTTATCATTTTCCCGACCTAGTCGTAGAAGGCTTGATGATGCCAGCTGAAAAGTATAAACATGTGAACTAGCTAACCCAACATGATCCTTAAAATATTGATCAAGAAACAAATCCTGCAACTATTTATAATATATGAAATATTCTGATGTTGACATATATAGGTAATAGTTAATGGTGTGTTTCTTTACTCAAATAAGAACAATGATCTCTAGAGTATTATGACGTATATCTCTGAAGATAGGTGATAATTTGGAGGTTATGAGGTGTGTGTGCATGGATATGTGATGGCCTGAGCCTTTGGAAAACAGTCTTCATGAAGCCTACCTCCAGTGTCAGAAAACAAAGAGAAGTATATACTATATACATATAAAACTTAACACTGCATTACCGCTAAGAACTCCTTTAGTCTTTCTTCAATATCTTGAGCTCGACCACAGTAGGTAAACAATGCAGCAAACAAAGTGTTGACTGCCTGGGCCAAGCAGTGTGAGTTGTTAGCATGGGATGCATATGCTGTCTTGTATACCTGGAAGTTCAATTATGGGACAATAAATACAACTTAAACAAAAAATATGCACTCAGCACCATAAGACTCCAGCAATTTCCCGATTCCATTTTATCTTCCAGACATTGCTTGCTGGTTACATTTATTTCAGTCTATTTAATTTGGGCTATAAATGAAGCCCCAGCTACATACAAATACAAATATGCAAATAAGGACTTGTACTATCTGTATCTCTACTTAAGAATACCTTGCTTCATATTACAATGCAGTACACAATAATGCTTTCTCTAAAAAGTTAGGAAAGATAATATATAGTTTATCAGTATCTCATTGAATACATACAACTCTAGTTCCTGAACCAACAATCATATAGTCATCCACAAAATTGAAAAAATGAGTGAAAGTGTCTGGGAGGCATCCTGCCTGTACAGGATAAATGACAGACACAGTGAGCAAGATTATTTTGATCATTTGAATAATATTTATTTTTGCTATGAAACTACTTTTCCAAGTAAATAGGTTGTTCTCTTACCGTGCTGTCCATGCGAGCCAATTTAGGGATAGACACAGCCACAAATACCATCAGAAGACAGGACACAATAAACTCTTCATCAGGGACTTCTGAAAACAACATATACACATAATTTATATCTATCATCATCATTTTTCATACTTTTATGCACCATAATTTCTCTATTTTTTTACTATTCAGTATTTCAGTACATTTAGCACAAGTATAACTAGTATGCATTTTTGCATTTAGCCATATTTCATGTCTTCATATCCTGAGTGATTCATGAAAGCTGACTTCATGGAAAGTTCCACAGAATACCAACCAAGCATACATGCTTGGCAAAATGGGTCAGGTTTGCATTACATTTGCCAAATAGCTAAGAAATGAGATTAAAGAAATGGTGCAACTGCTGTTTGAGCCTTACCATTCTTGTGTGTCCTGAGGACGTTGACTAGTGCTGGATCCACATCACAAGGGTGACCTGCTGCTGATGACATCTCACTCACAAGCTAGAACATCAAGAGAAAAGTTTTTAGTTTGTCCATAACAGTATACAGTAACAGACATGAGTTTTTTACCAATCACCCATAGAATGTGCCTCTAAACCATTAGAGCTACTGTATAATGCTTCCCTGTGTCGTCACATTTAATTGGATACAGTTTTAGTGGCATGGTAAAGAACTGTTGTCTGCAACTGCATAAAATATTTTATTACTCCCTTTAGAATTTAACACAAATCATGACTGACATTGCAGTGTAGATAATCACATACAAAATTCATGTACTTTTGATATATACAGTATATATATAAACTTCATTACAATAAAATTATTAGAATATTAAAACACAACTTCTATGCTGTACAGTAATTTCAAAAAGAAATTTGACTTGGTGATTAAATCAAACAACTTTACATAGGATTTAAAACAATGATCCAAGGTAATATCATCACTAAGCACTTGAAAATTACTACCATTCTATGTACGAGAAAGTTTTCAAGTCATCCTATAATCATAGCCATCTACACTTCATTATACATTAGCAGTTCAAATGCTGCTAAGATATTAATGATTTTTCTGATAAGCACAACTAGTTTCCACAATCTTGCATGCAATTAAGCTCTCCTAAAACAAATAATAATTTCCTTTCCTGAATGACTTCCAATAGTGATTTGTTGTGCATTCAGCCTTTCTACTACACGTCAATTGTTATCAGCACATACAATCGAGTCAGGTTAAGCCAGGTTATACATGTTAAAAACATCAATCAATACTATACTGATTTGGATTGCTAGGTTAGGCAATTTCCGATAAGGACAAATAAGGAATAAGTGTTCATGTTAGTATCCACTCAAGGTTAATACCCCAAATCAAAAGGAAATATAATCTTAGTATACATTACTGTAGAATCAGCCAAGCAGCTCTTCATAAAATTCAAAGATTTTCAAAAGCATATCCAAGAGCTGTAAAATGTTCTTATAAAATTATAGCCAAACTATACCCTGTAGGTATCCATGTGCACTGGTATACTGTATAGCATTATTTCTGGCTACCTGGTGTCAAAATCTTAAGTTTTTTGCTCGTTCATAATGGTTGAAGCTGAGTACACGCTGGCTATAACTTGCATGTGATGGCTTACTGTTTAGTTTAGGACCAATTGTATACTGCTTAGTTTGTTAACTTTTATACCACTTACATAGTCATCACTTCTTATTTGACACAGGTCTATTAGATCTCTTAGTCTGTATGGTAATGGGTAACAGAAGCCTGGAAAAACATTTGATTTTCAGTGAGGGACTGGATGAAAATTGATGTGGTGGATAATAATTAAGCAATGCATTTTTTTGTTATACCAAGTGTCTACTGTAGTAAGATTTCAACACACTGAAGGTTAACAATTCCCCCAAACCATGCTACAAACCAGACCAAATCAACTCAACCTAAGTTGCCTGATTCTTAGCATAGTTAGAAGGAATCAATTACAGTACAAGTGCCTCCAAATCTGTCAACACCCCCCCATTATCCACTTTGTTTGTCCTGGATGAGCTACAAATTACAGACCAAGACTATGCTGTGCCAAGATACAAAACATTTTGTTGGAGGAGTTCAATCACATTGTAAACCTTATTATCTCCACATCACTACATAATACATAGGGGACAAGAGGGTCACTATACTGTATAGGCAATATGATGATGTGATGTGTCTATGGGTTGGCAGGAAGCCTACTAGCATCATAATCTTTAAAAATATATATATATATATAGATTGATGACATTATACAGTACTATACTGTACTGTTATAAAGTTATTACGATGTTGTTCCCAAAAGTAAACTTAAAACTTGAAGTATTCAGCAAGATTATTCTGGAGCATAATGCATCTGACATGTTGTTCATCATTCAACTATTGTACCTTGTGCTTTGCATAAATAAGCACAGGAAATTATTGTCATTAACATAATGACTTACCAGTTTAATCTGTAAAAATGTAGTATAAGTACATTGTATATGCTTGCAATATTACCACTGTTTTGATAATACTGTACTTAATTTGCCGATTTCGTGTGGATTCGATTTTAGAGCTTTAAATATACATTAGATTATTATTAGTACATTAAGTTCTACGCTGGATAGTTGATGTTTACTGTGGAGATAAGAGCCAACTTTTCAAAAGCCAACTATAAACAAAATTTCTCTGTCATTTACAGTAACTCTGGTTAATAACTTATTGCTTTATATTATCAAATATAACAATGTTCAATTTTTATAGTAATTTCCTTTAATAACAATATCATGCCTGGAATAAATGTCTTCTATATGCTTTGAAAATATACTGCATGGATGGACTGCAAAAGGTGCTGCATAATATAGTAATGTGTAAATATTGTAAGTGTGTACAGTATATACAGACTCAATAATATCAAAATAATATCAAATTTACTGGCCTTTGAAAGTGTCTCTTACCTTTCAACAGCAAAATACCATCACATCCATTCCCACCACCACCACCACCACCAGCATCAGCTCAGTGTTAACACTCTCATGGTAACTTCATGACAGTTTTTAACTGTCAAAACTGCACAGGGTCTCTCATATACTTTCCTTTTTTTTTTTTTTTTTTTTTTTTTTTTAAATCAAATGAAAACTAAGACAAATTTTATCAGTAATGAAAGTAGTCATATCATGTACTTAAAAATACTAGTATCAGCTGAAAGCAAACAGGTGTATATATGCCAATTAATAAGTATTGTATAATGCACTACTGTATACTTTTCTGCAGCCATTAACATGGCAATCCCGTGTGGATGAATTGCAATCCTCCAAACGATGCCATGAAACAGATTACCTCAGGGTGCAAGTGGGAGTGATCTGTTTTATTGCATTCTTTGGAGCAGTCAACATTCCTCCAACTAGGTAACTACTGTAGTCTAAATGAAATTAATTCCTTATTGCAGGTAATATATAATACCTCTCCGGTCAATTTTCCTGTGATTTTTCCGTTGCTGAATACTATGAGAGTGTTAGCCACAATACTATTATAAATGGTGTTAATGATTATAAAATAAAAGAGTTAGTGCCACCACCACCATCAACAGAACAAATATATCATCACCCCCACTACCCCACCAATACTACTAATAATTCAATAACCAATAACAATTGGAACTAGAGATGAAGTCAGTAATAATTGGGTGAGAGGGTTATGAAGAATATATAAAACAAAATGGGAATGGAAATTTAAAGATGACATCATCCTTTTATACTTTGCTTTTCTTTTAACTGGAGGTGAAGTTGCAGAGAAAGATAGTTTGTGTGAGAATAGGTTTAATGGACAAAAATTAAATATGGTAAGTACTGTACCATACAGTATTTCTTTAAAAATTTTAATTCATCCTTCTTTTGAACTTCTAACTTTGAAAGTCTTTAAGTGATCTGTGCACATTATATATGATGAGGAATGTAAACAGAAACACATAAATATGATTAAAACATCAATTATCAGGTTGTTGGTTAAGAAATTCAAGAAATACACTTTTGCAATCACCATGAATTACTACTGTATTAAATAAGGTAAAATGTAATTTGCACCAGGGTAAAATAAAATAATAAAAATCCTCATTCATTGTGGCTTTGCCATGGCCAGTCCTAAGAAGGACACTCAAGGATGTGAGTATTGTACGGCATTAATAATAAGGATGTAAAATCTTTGATCAACCTTCAGTTGGGATTTGAGCGTGTGGATGAAAGTCATAACAATAAAGAGAAGCAACTCATAATCATTACAATGAACAAGTAGAAATTATTCAGATTTAAAATCTCTTAGACTTTATCAACATGCAGTTGATGATGCTTTATTGATCTATGAATTTATGGGAAAATATTCTGAGAACTGAACTTCACATAATTCAGTCATTACTGACTCCATCCCTGGAATGCCAATACATCTGTGGATATCATGATTGATACTTTCACTATATTAGGATCAACATTTCCACCCAGTACAGTCAAACCTCCACCACCATCGCTGGCAGTCACACACCACCACCAGAGATCATGCTATGACAACTCACGCACGCTGCTGACCTGGAGCTTAATGTTCTCAATCTGCACATGACCCACACAACCCAGCATCAAATGGGAAGGAATAGTGTATTAGTTAGTATCCTGCCATCCATCCTCTCTTGTCTAATTAAAAGCTGTGGAACTTAAGGCCATATGCAAGGAAAGTCATGGGCAAAGTGATGTTGACAACTGGTGCCATAACTCCACTTTAAACAATGTTTTATAATGTCAGAAAACTTTAGACATACTCAGAAGTGACCTTACGACTAAACTTTATACATGGTCAAAACATTTCATGGTTTAATATTCAATGTAAAAAATGCAATTCGCTGTTATGAAGCCGTTGTACCAGATATTGCCATTACTCAGTCCGAGACCTTTCCTGCATATACCACTCTGATGGAGTCTATTTACAAAATTTTCAATCTTCATGAATGTTTGAAAGTAAAAATGAACAGCACCTGTAGTTATAAAAGTTCTTTCCTAAACTTAAAATTTGTTCACAAACATTTAATTATGGGAAGGACTAATAAAACTTTGGCAAAATCAGATATTCAAGAACATAAACAAGTGCAGCATCTGAGAATTTAATGAATACAGGCCCAAGACTCAATATCTGTGATACTGAATACACTGTACTATGGTGCACAAAAGTTCATTCCCTCAGCCAGTCATAATAAAAATGAAGTACTAGTAGTTTGAATGACTAAACAACAGAGAATAGATGACGAACTGTTTTTTGTAATTTGAAACAGACAATTCATTCCTATTGCGACTGGCTGAGGAAATTAATTTTTGTGCACCATAGTACATGGCCAGTACTAAATAGAACTTCTACATTGATGTCGGATAAAATTTAGGCATCTCAAACTCCATCAAAAGCTCAGAAATTAGAAATTATATATAAAATTTATTTTTACTACAGTCTGTGGCATTTAAGGACAAAATCTGAAAGAAAATACTTTCCCAGCACTATTTTAGCCAAAAGTGCTTGAGGTACTGTATTGTATATGGTCTGTACATATTAAGTAGCTATACAAAACATGGTCTTCATATATTGCATTGAAATTTGTAAATACAGTACAAGCTCAGAAGTTAATCATATAAAAAGTATTAAGGTTTGCTATTTACATTTTTGAAACACAATGACTGGCATCCTTCCAATCTGCACTTGAATGCAAGCAAAAAGAGACTCCTCACTGTGAATGCATGTGTTATTGTGAAGCAGAGCAGAGACAATAATTTATGTGGGTGTTACATTAACACTGACAACATGAGCCTCTCCAGCTGAATGGTAAATGTCTGAAGCCAATATCAAGAAGTCACATCTGGCTGGCCAATGCATGACTCCTAGATCCTGGGTGTTCAGCCTCAACCAATTTTGTGGTTAATGTTTTAAGGTTTTACAATGCTGTCTGTGGACATTACTACATATTACCATTAGCTACAGAAAAAGTACCTATAGAATTTAAACAGATACAGAATCAGAGCACAATCAAGCTTATTCTGTAATCCACATTGTGTTTATGTTCAAATCACATAAACTAGAGCTGCAAGACATTAAATTAATTTCCAAAAATACACTTGAATGTTAACGATTGGTTCTCATCCGTTGTTCTGGTATGGAACGGATCAATGATGTATACAGCTACTGATAAACAGTGCAGCTTTGTGCAATATTAAAAAGTACCTCTTCATGGGTAATGTTAATGGGGTAAAATGCAACAGGAATATAGGAAATAACTGATAATTAAACTGCACCGCATGGAAAGCCAAGCTTGATTACTGTATAATCACATTAAGAATGTATCTGAAGGGAAAGACATTGGTGTTTTCACTGAAGGAATAAATGTAATTTGTTTAATTCAGGGTTTCCATACGTGAAATATTACCATTACTAATTTTCTGTACAGTATTGCATTAATTCTCCCTCCTTCCTGGAAAACATACAAGTGTGTATATGATAAAAAAGTTACCCATTAAAGAAAATTTGCACATACTGAGCTTTAAATTCAAGCTTCAAAAAGCTGCTATGATGATTACATAAAAACAAAGATTTTGCTATTATTCAATGTACTCTACTGTACAGTCGGCGGCAGAAGTCCTGTCGCCTCACCTGCTTCACCGAGACACGCAGTGTTCATGGACTCGAGAAATACGTACGTTTTCTACACCTAATAATCTCGAGTCTATGACATCGCGTGCCTCGGTGAAACAAGTGAGGCGACAGGACTTTTGCCGCCGACTGTACATACCAAACAATTATGTCTCCTTACACTTACCATGGTATCTCCATTGGGTACATGATGCTTGAAGTCTGCTATGGAGGACATGAGGTAAGGGATACGATTATCTAGGACATCAGCCAGAGCCTCTTGGGCCAACTGACGGAAACACAGGATCACACCAATAATCTGCATCCTTGACAACACACTATCCACCTCTGTTTATGAAGAGATAATTACATATACAAGATATATTAAGAGAACAAAGACAAATCCTAGTTTAAAGTAATTAGCTTTCAGTGATTAAAGTTATGGTACTGGCATCCAATATAGATAAAACGATATGACAGTATTGTAGCTTACTTACCTCAACCAGCAGTATTGAATTGGTAATTTTTAAATTTATTCAAATTTATGATAATGCAGCTAATGAAAAATAGGATTTAATAATTTATGATAAATTGGAGGATGCTAAAATGTTATAACAGAGATAATGGTACCTTAACGGGGATGTAATGCCATGGGCAAACTGAAGGCTAATGATTCCTGTAAACTAAATCCAAAACCAGACAACCTACTGTATAGTGAGGTTGTCTTTTTCATGACATACTGTAGTTGGGAGAAATCAGTATCTCAGTATCCACCAATTTGGTGCTTAGCTCTTTCAAAGCTAAGCTGCATATAACTACTTACGCTGCAGTTTCTTGAACAGCTCCTTCATCTGGTCTGGTTTGTCAAAGTTGGTCCTCATAGAGAGTAAAACTTCCTTGTTAACTATCACTAGTTTCTGAAAGTGAATAAAGAATACAACAATCTTATACTGATAATAAAACTCAACCATGCATTATGCCATAGTAAAAAAGTAATTACAAAAATAGTAATTGATTATTAATACAAATAAGAGCAATTTCTATAGAAAAAAGATGCCATACTGTTGCTAAAATAGAACTGAGTGATCATTTCAAAATCCTACTACCATTGTGTCAGGATACTCATAGAATTGCTTGGATTCCTCTCTCCCCCAGAGCTTGGCTGGTGACACATTTTCATCTATATATTTCCTACAACTGGGGTATCAGGTCAGCCCTAGATATGTAGGCTAATGCAGCACATACATTCATGGAAAGAATCACCTCAAGCAACTGTACAACAACTCTAGAAGACCTATCTTTATATATCACAACATATCAAACAACACTGCACAATACTCCCTTTGACAGGGTACATTGTCTCCCATTATTTTGTCTCCCTGAGTAAAGAAAGTCCCTTTGCCTGGTGCAGTTTCAGGTGTGACCAATTTCAAGGCACTTCTGGGTGTAAGTAAGGCATCAACTCCTTGACTAAATATATTAGTATTGAACACTGTTTAAGACTTTTAACTTTTTTCAATACCTTCAATTCCTGAACTTGGTTGGCAATATGCCACATGAGGTTTTCATTCAAGGCCTTCATGCCATATGGTCCAATGAGCTCAGCTAGTGCTCTCAGCTCATTGACATCAGAGAACTCTTCAGCAGCAAATGGTTGTGCTCCCTCTGCAGTCAGTGACACAAAGGCACGTTGGTTTTTGGAAAAAACAATGTGGCCAGCACTCACACGTCGAAGGAGAATTTCTGAGTACCTGCATGAAGTATATTTGAAATATTAGCATGCAGAGCAATTATAATTTTCAAGGTGTTTTACTTCATGTAATGTAAAGATAAAATTTGGCTCAACTTAACCTGGACAAAATATTTTTCTATGAAGAATAAGATAACTGGCATTAGTCTGATCATATTACCTAACAAACATGCTCTTGTATATTTCATAACTTCAATAGTTTTTACCCAATGAATGTTAGTAGTGTTTCCTTCTACAGTAGTAATAAATATCATCTACTGTTAGCCACCAAAAATGTAAGGGTTCAAGAGTTGCTAGAGGACTCACCAAGAGTTGTAGTGAGCAGTGATGGTTTTCTCACCATGACTGTCCTGTAGCTGGGTCTGTTGTAGCAGTACGTTGTTGAAAACCCGGGTGATGTCAATGTGCACTGTCACCAAGAGAAAAACTTTCTGTACTTTCATACATAAATTACTCAATATTATCTACATAACTATCAGAAAAACAGATAAATGTTTACAGCTTAAGATACAGCAAGTGAAGTCAAGAGAATAGACTAACTGTATGGTCTGTTTTCCTGCTACCGGCTGTAAACAGTTCCAGCAGATAATATAAAATGATTAATTGTAACTAACTGTAGATCACAACAATGTGAATAGGAGCAACTAATCAGCCAATCAGAAGCAATCCAATTATTTGATTTTGGCCTCATCAAAGAAGCTCTCTGCCATATATTTGCAGCACTTCCTATAAACCTTCTCTATCCACTCTATGATAAGCTTATAAGAGAACTTGGGAAAATTAAAACGAAATAATTTCTACGTACCATAATACTCAACTGTCTGTAGAACACTCATATATGTTTTGACACTGGCCACCAGCTCTGAAGGCTTGGCTATCTCATTTGTTTCTGTGTTGTGCATCACCATTCCCACCAGAGCTTTGGTAAATCTGCAGTACATCCATAAAATATGTTACTGTATTAATCACATCATAACATCAGGTACAGTTAGACACAGGAATTCATGGTACAGTCGAAATGTAAGATGCTCAGCTTTTCGCAGTATGAAATTTCTTTGCGGCCAATAAGATATACCAGGGGCAGAAACTATGATGTGGGATAGCGATGATAAGCAAATACCGGACAAAAGTCACTGGTTACTGAAGAGGGACAAGCATCTTCCACCTGGGCAGTACCACAAATTCCTGTTTTCAACTGTACAAAGTAGACATTATTTTGTGAATCTTCAAGACTTGCAGTGGAGTACCTGTTAATTATTTTAAAAATTTTAGCAAATTAATATCAGTGAATGATCTGGCTATGGTACAGTATATACAGTACAGTACATTAGCAAAAAAATTATCTTAATTTGTCCCAACCCTGAGAAAACGGAAATGGTGTCTTGTAATATAATTGTATACTGTACATGAATAAATTTTCCCTAAATCATAACATCAAAATGATGATACGGTTATCTCACAGCGTTAAAGGTCACCACTGAATAAAATAATCATACCTCTGCTCAAGGTGCTGGTACAGATATTCTCGAGGAGCAAAGGTATATTCCCACACCTGGATCTGACTGCAATAATTTATTGCAAAACAGAGCTCTGTCAAAGCCATGTGCAGTTTGTCCATTCTGAAAAAATGGAAAATGGAAAAATTATTATGAACTTTGTCAAGATAACCATCTATTAAATATAGAGCTGAATTCCATGTGTCAGTGTCACACCTTCACATCCCATTCCCTCTTTCCCACTTTCATCAAAATGATCTGGGTAACTATATTAACTTCAATGCTCAGCTGCACTGTAAGCATGAGAATTTCTCTCTTCAGACAACTGAATTCAACATGATATATATTAGTCAACATTCATCGTAGTGAACGAATGGATGGTACATGCACAACTTCTCTCAGGTTCTTAAAGTCAAATAATTTACAGAATTAAATCAGTTATGATCACGAAGTTGTCTGAATTATGATAATAAAATGTAAAATTCACTCTGGAAGTCCACAGACCTTAAAATTCATGTGGTTAATCATATCACATATTATGTGATACATTCAGGCAATATCTATGAAACTACAGTATATCTGTACTTACGTAGTCAACTCCTCCCGTGTTTTTCTACGGCTTTCATGTCCTGGTCTCTCTTCTGTGGTGTCTTCTTTCTTCTTTTTCTTCTCCTTCTTCTTGGAAATGAGGAGTGGAACTGTGTGTTTGGGTAGGAGCTGACAAAAAAATAAAAAATAAAGAATACAGTTTTTTGTTATATTCCACAAGATAATCTTCCTTCATTATATAACAGCAGATAAAAAATCAACTTATGAGAGATAGTGAAAACATTGCTAAATATATTTTTGCTATACTGATGCACCATGTTGTACCCATCTAAATTTACCTTTATCATTCTTTCTACCTTTAATTTTTTTTTTCCATGACATTATTGCCCATCAGAGATCAGTTGGGAAACCTTCAAGGCCTCCTGCATGATTACCCAGCACATTAAAGTAATTTGTGTGTGATATGAAGAAACACTTCACTAATATTTTGCCTTGAATATATATATACTCTTACTTTTATTATCTCGCTTAGAACATACATTTTTAATTGACCTTTGCAGGAATCTCATACAAACTTTACATATTTTTACCACATATTCATCTCAATACTGAGGAACACTGTGACAACAAGGTAAATAAATCAATATTGATTTCCTATATAGTACATAGATGTGAGGGTAACTGGTTAAAGCAAATTAAATACATCACCAACATTCCAATAACAACAAAAATAGCTTAGTTTGTACCTTGTCTGATAAGATGCACTGCTCATCACAAATGGCAGTGATGATGTTCTTCGCCTCCTTTGCCATTTCTTCCAGAAACATGTTGACGACTGACAAGCTTCTTTCTCGTATGTGATAACGCTGCAAACATAAAACAGTAATATACTGATACAATAATATGTACGTCAGATGATACATCGATTGAAGAACAGGGGTATTACGTTTTACACAATATTAGTAAATTCATAGTGCTACCAAATACAAGACTGGGCAATGATGGTAACTATAGTATCTAAATGCTAGAGGTTTTAAATGAGGGACCCGGTAACCTATGCTGCAATGTTCAACTACAGTATTCAGTTATGTTACCTTTTCCTAATTATTTAATTTTATACTTCCCATGACTGTAACCTTTTGCAAAAATAAAGAACAGCAGAATGATTGTCAAACTACATTTATTCAAGCATAGTAAGCAAGATGTATGAGGTGTATGGGTAGAATGATTATCGAGATGGTGTGGGAAAGATCAGAGAGGAATTGGCGAGTGACAAGCAGGGAGACTTTAATGGTGGCAGAGGATGTGTGGATCAGATGTTTGAGATCCGGCAGTTCATTAACCCCTTAACCGAGGGTGACAACAGAAGTCGACAGTGCAGTTTTTAAATTTGCGCACTCCCTACCATGCTTGTTTCAGCTGGCAACATTGAGGGTGTGACCCTAAAGACTCCCTCGAGTCCAGCCAGTCACTATCAGTCAGTGTGACAAGAGCAGTGAGGGTGTAAGGACGTATTTTCATCACTCCACTTTTCCTCTAATTACCATATGTGTACGTAAAAACGACAATGACATTATATTTCATATTGTGTTAAAAATTGTGATTTTTACATGTTTTATAACAAAATCAGAACGTGAAAATGTACTTAGATATGTAAATAGAGTGTAAAAGTGAATTTTGAGTTGCAGTCATTCTGAGCTGGCTAACAATCCTACAGATGTCCATTTAGTCTTCACAAATACATCAGGAGAAAGCGAAAGTTTTGTACTTCAATATCCTGTATCATTTATGTAGCGTGAGTGGTTTACACGCTATTAGCCGTCAAATGTGTTGTTTACATCGTTAGCGCGAGTGTGTGAGCAAGTCCCACAATTCAGAGCTGGCAAGCTCCAGAAGACCCACACTTAAGTGGTCAATGAGACCATGAAAAAGATAGGAAGCCCTGAACAGGGAGTGGAAGTGGTGCAGGATGGAGAAAGGTTACCTATATTAAATCTGTGTATGCAGATCATGCCGTGCTATGGGCTTGCAGTGAAAAGTATCTAGAAATATTAGTGATGAGTTTTGCAGAGGTGCATAAATGCCACCATTATATAGCTGTGAAACTTGTAGTGTGGCAAAAATATCGAGAGTAAGAGCAGCATAGATGGATTTGTTGAGAACAGTGTAGAGTTGGAGGAACTGATAGAGTAACAAATACTGAAATCTGTGAATGGTGTAGCGAGTGAATCACTCAATCAAAACAGCAGAGGAAAGCATTCTGAAATGTTATGGTGATGTGGAAAAAACGGTTGAAACAAGAGTAGTGAAAAGGTGTAAAGCGATTATGAGGGACAAAGAAGAAAGAGAAGACTAAGAGAAAATGATACAATTTGGTGCATGATTATGTACAATAGCATGGATTAAAAATTGGCGGAGCAAAAGAATTTGTGCAGGATAGGCAGGAGTGAAATTTTTTTTAGTAAATTTTATGGTCGGCAACCCAGTTTTAACTTGACATTTTAAATAAATGCTCCTTTCACCCAGGCTAAATGAAGGGACTTTGTCATAAATGTAAAAACTTTTGCGTGGGGGGGGGGGGGTAGCTGAGAACTTAGGGAGGCTGAAATGGGGAGTGAATGCGACCCACTCCAGTGGTATTCGATTTCTCTTTTTGTATATCTGTTTTCCTTTTTCAATCCCAGGTCATGGAGCTCCTTACCCATTGAAAGAAAAGAGAAATGGGATACTGATGATAATGATTTTTCTAAATTCTTAAGGCACTTACAACACTTTCTAATTCTAAATATTTACTTATCCTCAAGTGATACCTGTGAAGTATGAAAATACTGTATAAGTGTATTGAAAAGCAGCTTCAGAAATAAATAAGTAGAACAAGTGTGTCACTGGACAAAAACTGTACTGCTAACCTCTTCTGGACAGATCTCGTGGGTGCAGGCTTGCATGTGTGAACAGATGAGAGGGAAGCAGATGATGTAGCGGTTCTGCCCAGGGAACTCCAAGCACATGTGGAAGTTGTCTTCAAACTGCTTACTGAAAAAACTATAAACAAAAAAGGATTATATAATTACTGTATTTTTGATCAATTCCTGCAATGCTCACAGACACATTATTCCCTTTGTACTCCAAAATTTACACATTCTATTTCATAAAGTAAAGCTAGTGAAAATAGCTTCATTAAACAAAACAGACTTTTGTTCCACACTAATATGCATTTTAAACTCGATCACACTCACGATGTTATCAAAATAAAGTGAGACAAACCAGTGCCACCCTCTTAACTGTGCAACCTACTATTATAGGCTGTTGACATTTACTATCAGCTACAGATATATCACAAACTATAAGCCTTGACAGCTCTGGTTTACACACACGGTAATGTGACACAGGTTTCTGGCTTGATTGTTCTCTGGTTGTAAATAAAAAGAGTAATTTTCATCAGTCTAGTATTTATACTTTCTTGAAGCTGAAGAGAAATAAACAACTTAATTGATCCTATTTGACAAAGTACAGTAAGTGTATGAAAGCGAAATGAGAGGGAACAGTGAGAGGAGGAAATGAGACAGATGGGTGTAGAGAGAGGAGTACATGAGGGAAAGAAATATGAGTGAGAGAAAATGGCTTAACTACTGTATGCAGTACAAGGAGAATGTTTGAACTGTAAAAGCTGGGAATTCTTCTGTCATTTCTAACACAGGAGGGCAGGGGGGATTACACTGAAGGAACAATATATCAAAGCTATACATAAAAAGATAAAAGCTTTAAATAACCATAAGAGTATTTTTTACCTTCTGTAATAATGAAATGGTAAATTCGGTATCATATCATACCAGAAAGTTGTACTTACCAGAAAATTGAAAGATCTGAGGTTTCAATCAGCATTTCATCCAGGTAATCAACCATCTTGGTATGGAAAATGATTTGGTTGATCAGTGCTGCCAACTCCCGGCTGACCTTGAGGTTCAGTCCAGGACGGTTGGCTGTTGAAAATGCCTGCAGCCGGAACCAGTCCAGTCGGATACCTCGAAAGTCAAAAGTTGTACCCTCCTCTGTTTTTCATAAATGAAAAGTCAGTGAGACTACATTAGAAACAATATGAGAATCCTTGTTGATGAAAAGCATAGATAACTTTCTCTATTCACCTTACTCCTGCTTGGAACTATAGCTCATTTGCTTTAGAGTAGTTTAATTTTTTTTAATAGAATTTATCAAGTTCATAATTCATTAGTAAGCAAATTATTTCTCATATAAACACGCATTATAAGCTACTATAAAATATTGGGGCAAAATCATTACAAATAAGATTCATATTTGTTAAGGGTAAGGGGTTCATTATAATATTACTACAAAATATTATCATTAAATTTTGGAGAAGGGAGGAGCTTCCAGGAGAAGCGAGCATTAGATGTATACTATAGATATACAAAGGGATATATAGGTTTTAACAAAGAGAATACCATTATGTAACTCATACACTCCTCGTCAGTTGAAAAGGGGGATTTAATTTTTAACATTCACTATACTTTTATCCTTATACATTTAAAATGCTTGAATTTACAAAACAGATTCTGTAGGTTTGTCTCATAATTATATCCAATATTTACTGTACAGTCAAGTGTCAAAAATGAACAAAATACCCATATCAGTATGGGACTGTAGCCTATGACCGAGTTGAATGAATGAGAATGAGAGGAGGAAATGACCTGTGGGACAAAGTGCAGAGTATGTGATGGTGTGGAGAGAGGGTGAGTGGGTAGAGGGTTGGGAGATAAGTGAGGTAGACAGGCCACATAGGAGAGGAAAGTGAGTTTGGAAGGTGGGGGATAATGCGAGGGTCACCTTCCCTCCATGCTTTAGTGGGAGAAGGAGACAACAAGCACCATCAGATGATGATGATGATGACTGAATATTTTGACAAACAAAAGCCCTGATAGCTCACTCTAGTGTAAGTGTTAACTGATGAACATCACTGACAGCTGGTGTCAAGATATTCCCTTAATTTTCCCCATGACCATAAAGAGTATGCAAGTTATGGTATATGATTGTACTGTCCACTGATGTTCCTCAAATATACTAAAGATAATATAGGCTGGCCATATACTTCACCTTGTTTGACTGATAAGCTTCCAATTTCATTGCACATGGATGACAAAATTACAGACTCCTCTTCTGGTAAGTTCTGCTGCTCCTGTATCAGTTGGTTGAGAGCAATGGCATCATAGCCACACAAATATTGTGTGTAGTAACGTTGTAGCACCTGTGAAATGCTCTTGGTTACATATACTGTACTGTAATCAAACTAGTTTACAATTATGAAAAATAATATATTTAAAATAATAAAAACTGATACCCACTTAATTCAAGCCTAATCCTGACTTTGATATAACATAAAATGACAAGTTGTAATGATCACATTCTGAGTACCATCATGATAATATTTAAAAAAATTAAATAAATACATTTTCATGTTACAAAAGCATCTATTCTATGCAATGGGACAGCATACCCAAAGTTAATATCCTCACTCACTGCAGCTTCTGTCCGGCCAATCCCATGAAAAGACTTTCCCAAGAAGGAGTGAGGCATGAACAGTATGGACGGAGAGGAGAAGCATCCAATCTCATATATAATGCATAACAAAAAAGAAAAAAAATATTGAAACAAAATATGAAGCCTACCCAAACTAATGAAAGCATAAACCTTACCTGTGAATATTTCTTTATCAAAGCTCTAATTTCTTCCATATGAAAAAGTAGCTCAGGAAGTTGTCGATCCACCAAGTCATCTGCTGACTTGCCCTTTACTTTGTGTAGAGGAGGGTTTTCATGATGCCGCAGCAACCACATCACCTGCAACATACATCAACCATCACTCCTTCAAATACTGAAACCCATTTTGTTATTGTTGTTTCTGTAAGCACCAGCCCAGGAAGAACTATGACTGGATCATTACAAAATTCAGGAAATTTCCAACAGCTTCAGGTCAGTTCCATTATGATCTTTCTGTAGTGTGTGAATTAAACTGTATTAATGAATTAATTATCTTAACTATAATGATTAGTATTTAGGCAATTACAGTATAGCTGATTATAAGTATTGCATCCCACTCTGTTTTTTATTCAATCTGTAATGCTCACCTCATCTCTTGAGAAGCTAAGACCCATGAAGACAAAGAGAGCCTTGGGGCCCAGTAATCCCGGCTGATCCGTCAAAATGAGAGCCAGTTCTTTCATGGCAGTTCGGAGGTACTTGCGTCGCTCCCGATGCATAAGAGGCCTACATTCCATACGATAAAAAGAAAGCAAACATAAGTTACAATATCAGAAATAGAGGTGTTTGGGGGGAACCAAATCTTCAGAAGGAAGAGAAGAACAATAGAGGTTTCAAATAATATCTCTATTGGTGGAACCAGATATTTCACAATGTCATTATCAGTATTGTTGAAACGCCTGGTCCCACCAAAAAATACACTTGTAACCTCTCTGGTTGTTCTCTACTTACTAAGTTATGGTAATATCCATTGAACCCAAGCATAACTCATACTACAATTCAAATTCAAATTGTACAGGCAGCTGACAAGAGTAGTTGTCAAAGAAAATAATGCTAAGCAGCACTAAATCTTCAGAATTTTCACTTGTTCTTAGTGTAGGATTCATAAAAGACCATACAAATTTATACTTAATACATCCCTTTAGCTCGTTCAGCCAAATTTATGACTATTCAATACACTTTAGATAATGAGCATGTTACTTCAGACAGCATCCTTTGTGGTCTCTAAATGTATGCCAAAACTAATTTCAAATTGACTCAAAGCATAGAATGCATATTTTGAAAACTGGTGAAAATAACCAAGCCTTTCCTCATACAAAATACATACTTCAAGAAGATTCCATAAAAAAAAAAAAAAGACTTTGCATAAATGTCTGGTAAAAATTGTCATGGTATACCTTACATTTACCAAGGAAATTACTGTATACAGTGATGTTAGAGCCAAAGCATCACTGCCAAGTGATCAAAAAGTTCAGTAAGGTCCATTATGAATATCATATCTGAATTCCTTCCTAACTATTACAGTATGAAAATTTGTTTCAAATGAAATACCAGTAACTGTGACTTATATGATATACCCCATCTCCAACATGCATCAAGTCCCCATTGCACAGAAAAATATAGAAGTGTAACATACGCATGTGTTACTGCTTGAGAGTAGCTTTCTTTCACATCTGATATTCTTTTGCTTAGTTCTTTCTTGGTTTCCAAAAAAGATTGAACGTAGGAATGTGGATGCAGTGCCTCATCTCTGAAGAAATAATACAAAATATTAGGGAAATAATCACCACAGCCAAGGAAACATTATGAAATATTTTACCTCACACTATCATACATGATCACTATCACAGAAATTTAAGTAACTAAAAGTATATATTAGGAAAGCAGATTGCATACTGTATAAACTAGGTTGACTTAGCAAAATGACAAATTTAAGATAAACAATGAACAGAATTGGTCTTTATGTTAGGTGACATGTACTGTAGTTCTCTAGCATGAATTTATGTCAAGCCTATGTGTACAATATGCATCATGCAATCAAGCATTAATAACCATAGCCTACATTTTATATTTTAAATCAGCACAAGACAATATACAGTAGTTTGATGAAAGAAGCCTATGTTTATATCCCTGTATAAACCTCTATTGGCTATCCCCTGGACAACAGAATGTCTTTAAACATATGCTGGGCTTACTGTTACATAATTCATAATTTTACAGAACACTATCCAATATCCAATACTACAGAAAAACCTCTGTCAAGCTCAGGTAAGTAGCTTATAAGTAAGAGAACACACAGCTATGTACCTGAACAGTGTGATGGCCCAGCCAGTGTTGAGTGCCTGTGTCCAACAGTCAAGGGCTTGTGGCTTCTGTAGGGTTTGTGGAATAAGCATGTAGCCGAGGATGATCCATCGCTCCATTGTGTCCAGAGAGAGGTACTCGCAGGGCATCACATCCGTCTGAGCAGGATTCAGCAGCTGGCTTGGTGAGCTGACCAGGCTCAGCATTTGTGCAGCCCTGTAATATTCAGCAATGCTTAGACATACAAGTTGAAACAACTGATGCTTCAGCCTAAGATCATGCTCTGATCAGTTTTGGATATGCATTCCCTAACCTCCTCCTGATAGAAAGGTCAATAAATTCAGTGGTTACAGGAAGATTGACTGTAGCCAGGCCTGTAGTGAAAATCAGCATCTAAATAGAATCATCATCTCAGATCTAATTTCTGATGATCCAGTGAAGATGTATAATTCTGAGTTTAATCTATGTTTGATAAAATTTGTGCTGAAATAGAAAAGGTAACCATTGTGCGAGATGATTCATTTTGGTACAGTCCACCTATTCCTTCTCTTTGTAAGACGCACAAAAAAGTGGAACTCCAACTCGAAGGACACTCAAAGAGAACTCCTCTTGCTAAGTTGCATAGGCTATGGCCATAAAAAGAACTGCTATTGATTCTGAGAATAATTAATAAGTATATTCCTGTGGTGGCAACAGTAAAAAAGCTAGCTGCACTTACAAATAAATTGCTTGGTTTGATGAATCGTTACTGTTATGCTATATGTTGCATATAATTTATTTTGTGCAGTCCACTGACATGAGTTTCCATTTGGGTGATACCTATTTTTATTTGCTAATATAATAAAAATTTAGGCAAAAGAAGGCTAATAGGAAAGTGGAGAGAGAAAGGGAAGGGGAATGATGATTCACTATGAATATTATGCCATTTAAAAGCTTTTGCTAAGTCACTCATGTGTAAATATTACTAAATGACCAACACAGGTACCCAATGTCCAGAAAATGCCCCTTGTTTTATCTATGGTCGGCCATGGTAAGCTTATATATTATTGTTCACTACTGTACCACACCAAGCTTACCTCCACTGTTCTGCTCGTAAATTTCTTCTGGAGTAAAGACCCCAGAGTGAACTTAGAGCACCTGCCAGTAACTTGGCATGGGGATTAAACTCTTCATTCAGCTTCTTCAGTGGTGACTCATAGTCCATGATCATCTGGCCTAAGCGAGGAAAACTTGGATCCCTGAAGGGAAGAAATAAAAAATAAATACAAGTAACAACACAGTACATGTATTGAATCATGATAGTACAGTAGGTTCGCTCACTGCACGTGTTCTCAATATGCAATTCACCTATTGTGCGATGAACCCCAAATCAGCACCATTTTATTTTATCATGCGCGATGCTTCCACAGCCAAGAGTGGCCTAAATATATACAGTAGTCACTTCCATATATAGAATACCCTAATACATTTTCAAAACACCAGACTCTGCACACTTGATTCTGCAGTTAATAAATACTGTTTCTTCCTGTGATTGAGGGTACATGCTCACATTTGATATGGTACTGTGAAACGTCATTCTTCACCACACAATAGATATGAGCAAAGTTTCAACAAATCAGAGAAAAAGCTAAGATACTGACTGGAAACAGAATTACAGTGCTTCATTAGTCTTACCCTTGATTATTGACCATTTCATGAGCAGCATTGAAGAGTCCTAAAACTGCTTTGCGATCCTCCACTCGTGACAACAGGATCATTAATGTTACATAATTGGTGACCAAGTCCAGGTATCCCTTCGTTAATTCAAAACTTGTACTCTGAAAATAAAAACATTTATATATATCATAGTATGCAAAACGTTTACATTGCTTTGCAAAGTTTTAAAATGAATTAAAGTTTCTCAAAGAATAATAAAAAAAATGCTTGAACTCAGAAGTACCAGTCTTCACATTGCAACAGCATGATAATCTCAATGCATGTCTGGCTTTCAACACTTAAATGCCAAAAACAAACTTTATAGTAAATATGGTGGATACAAATTTTAAACAATATGATAGAAGTAGTATGCAGAGTAAACTTACAATATCAAGAGACTCCAACATCCCGAGTGCATCCATAACAGTGAGAATTTCTGATATGTGATCCTTGAGGTCTAACAGGTCGACGAATGTATAGTAGTAGAGGGAGAGGGACTTCATTATGTCGGTTCGTACATTGGTAAGGGCTTGTAGCTGTAAAATGGGAGAATAATAATAGTCAAGTTAGTAATGCTAATTCCTTTGTTCTAAAGCAAGTAAATATGGTGACCTATTTCACTGGGTATTCAGTCTTTCTCTGTTTTTTCTGCTATCGTTCTTCCACCCCTGGCCCACACCATAAAAAGAAAAATTAATAGGAAATATTCTATGTGACTCTTGTTTTTTTGCATCTGCACTATATATACAGTAACTAGTTAATTTACACCAACAATTACACCAACAATTACAAGCATCTGCTCAACCCTAAACTATTCCTCTCTCAAGCCCAAGTACAGTAGTTGGGTAAGTGTCCCCTAACCTAAGCCTTTTTATTTTCTCTACCTTTTTATGGGTAGGTGGAGTATGGGAGGGGAAGGGAAGTGGAAGGGGTGAGGGCTAAGAAACCCATGCCATCCTGCTTGGGATGTCAGTAGGTTGTGGTGAGGGTTACATGTCAAAATATTGTATGTTAACAAAATAATAAACCTGTTGTAACTACTGTATATAGCCTACAGTACCGTACTCACAGATTTGCTGTCGATGTTGGGAAATTTTCTGATGATGTGCTTGATGCATGATTCCAAACTTTTATCTGAGAGAAATGCTGGTTTTGACTTAGCATCTCCACAAGCCTGAAATGAATGTTGCATTAGTTATGGTAAATAATTTGTAATAATTACATAATAAATATTAATATTACACAGGTAATAAACAGTATACAAAGTATTGTATCTAAATAATCATTACCTTTTCATTTCTATAAATATCACCGAGTGATTTTATGCCATATCTGAAACCCGTATTGTTAGTTTTATTACACATACAGTAAATTAACGGCCCACTCTGAAGCTAAACTCTTGTATTACTCTTTTTCAGAACTGGGAACCAAACCTTTATCAAAGCAACTGTTTTCTTTAACAATCTAATATTTAAGATAATTACCTCCGAAAATCATTTATGGACTACCGTAATTAACTAGTTACACTCAATTTCTGCTAAACTAAACATTTCATCAATAAACTTTCAAACATTTGTAATTTTTAGAGGTGGATTCCTCAAGCTGTCTGGCAGAGCAGTGCCGAGCTCCTGAGGAAGGCCATGGACTACAGGTACCGGTAGTCTGATGCAGTCTAGGTTAGGTTAAGTAAGGTCAGGCTAATTTCAAAATGCCCTATCTTGGAAATGGGGTATTTGCGGAGGAAATGCCATAGAAGAAAATAGTCTTAGAATGGTGTATATTAGTGGGCAATGAAGGTAGAAAAACCGTATGCAATAACGATAATTCTTTCAATATTTACCGAAAATAGTCTTAGAAAGGTCTAAATAAGTGGGCAATGAAGGTAGAAAAACCGTATGCAATAACGTTAATTCTTTCAATATTTACCAAATTTTTCTGCTTTACATGTCATATACTAAACAGTACCAGTTTATTGCTAATAATTTTAATCAGTCAAGAATTATAGAAGAGAATATAGCAAGTGGTTTTAGATAATAGTATGAAATAGTGTAAAGTATAACGTAACGTAAGGAAAACAGAACATGTGTGTGTGTGTTTGTATGGAAGTGTAGTACAAGGCATGGGTAGAAGAGAAGTGTATAGTGAAGTGTAACAGTAAATAGAATAGTGTGTAATGAAGTGTAAAATAAGTGTATAATAAATTGAGTCACCACACCCCACCATGGCCTCGCCCACCCTCCACATCACACCCTCATTACTCCATTATTATCACCACTATATTACCTTTTTGATGTTGTAGATCCGAGTTAGTATGCCGGTACACCTGTCATTAAGTATACTCAGCTTTTCAGCAATCTTCTGCTGTGTTGGCGTCAAACTACGAGACATTTTCACCGCTTTGACATTTTCTTGATAGACACCAAACACAGGAACTACATTTCTTAATCATTTTCTGAATAACTAGTATATCTGAAATTACCCAAGTTTATTTTAGTAAGGTGTATTTAAATATGATCTTGATTATTTTGCCAAAGCAAGTTATATTCTCAATTAATTAGTTTTATTGTAAGAAATGTGATCATTGTCACTTATCCGAAACCCTGAATACGACTTTCTACAATGAAATTAATTTAGGCCTTGATATATCAAATTAATCTTAAAGTGCATCTATCTAAGATACAGAAACTTTTCAATGCCAATGAATGCATCATATGTTATTACTATTCTCCAGGAGACTGCAGTCAAGAACATTGATTGAAATTCCAAAGTCGCAAGAAAAGAACGGAGCAGTTGTCTGACTTGTCTCAACTGCTCCGTTCCTCTGTTGACTTGTAATTTTAATTAACACTTCTTTTACGATATAAGAGCTTTAACAAATCAATAAAGTAGTATGTAGCATGTTTTCAAATAATATTTTACAGGGGAATGAAACCAATTAACTATAAATTGCATTGGTGTATTCTGCAATTATTGCATTGGTGTATTCTGCATGATACCGTGAAGTTGAGAGTGCTGTCGTACTCATATAAATGTTTATATGTAGCATCTATTTATCATATTAACACCAACAAGTTAAGTTTCTAACGCGCATGTTAGTAATAATCTACAAAATCCTGGTGAAATGAGTAACCAGAAAGCAGGGATTGGGACACAGAAATTTGAACATCACTGCAGGCAGTTTTGTCTGTTTTGAACACAGGCTCCTGCTGGTGTGTAGTCAGGTGTGTCTACAAAAATGAATATATGTAAATAAATTTTGTATTACTTGGGGGATAACACATTACTAAAATGTTATTAAATATATTAAAATGGCTGTAATGTTGCATTAACACATGTGCCTCCTCTTCTCTGCACCACCACCCCTCCTTTCACCCACCAAGCCGTCTGTCTCCCCACCTTCCCCTTTTCTCCGACTCGAATACGGAAGATGAAGCTTTGCCGATTCGAAATGTTGTCTTGTATATGCACAGGAAGTCACACAAGCGAAGCGCTGTTGCCACGTTAGCCAAGTGAGGGGTTGGTCCAGGTGGAAATCTTGTAGAGTGTACAGTGCCGGACTAATGTAATGTTTTGCTCGGTGTTGTGGACGTGGGCTGGGTCGGTGGTGAGCGTGAGTGGGCGGAGGAACGTTGATGTGGGCGGTGATGGGCGTACTCTGCAAGTGGTGAGGGCGGGCACCCACAACATAGGTGATTACACATGATGCACAGCCACCAACCAAGCAGGAGTCATCGATATCCCTGTCACTCTCAATGTTCTCGGTAAAGTATTAGAAGGATGCCAATTCCCCCAAACTATACTATACTATTCTAGAAAACTTTAGTAGCCTATATGAGTTGGAAATCTTTTAGTAGCACAGTTTGGAAGAATCAATAGCCTATACTGTACTAATAATATTCTCCAACATGAACTTATCCCCTTACTACACTATTATGAGTTTTCCTTATGTGTGTACAGCCACGCTCAGTAGTAGTGCAACACATTACCATACAACAGCCTCAAAATATAATGTCTCTGCTTCCCTTACCCCTACCTCCAGTACCATCAGTAATTATTGCCCGGAAAAAAGTGCATGTGGGCGTGGGGAAGGTGGTGGTGGTGTGGTGAGGGAGGGAAGGAGGACATGCTGCTCTCGAGTGTCACCTTCTCTTTATTTATTTTTGTTTTCCTTTTTCATTCTTGGCTATGTGTTAACCCCATTTCTTTCCATTCCCCCGCACCCCCTCACATTTTCTGTGTAGATCCTCCTTCTCCTCCTCCATTATCATCATCATCATCATCATCTTTTCCCCTCCTTCATACATTAGGATATTTTAATCTCCATGTCAGGTGGTAGTAGGTGGGGAGCGTCTGGTGATTGCACCCCGTCGGCATGCACCCCTTGGGCCGTGCAGGGCTTCCATGAGCTCCGAAAATATTACCCTAGAATCGAGCCAGTTTTACCCTATATTACTAAGTATATTACTCAGTAATTACTATATTACTTAGGATATTACTAAATAATTATTATATTACTAAGTATATTACTAAGTAATTTTCGCTAGATTTTGACACTTGTATATAAAATGTTTTGCCCTAAAATTACCCCAGATTAGGCATTACCCTAAAGACAGTCTGATTACCCTAGTCTGGGGTATTTTATCCTAAAATGGAAGCATTGACCTCGTGGTTCTCAATAAATACAGCACAACTAAAAGGTATCCCAATACAAAAAAATTTCACTTTTTCCTATTAGGCCTACTGAGTTTTCCAATATGGTTCTTCAGTTTGTGCGCTAAACATATAGTACAGTAATAATTTCAACCCACTCTCGTATACCACACAATAAAATTAACATATAATAATTATCTAATGCCAAGAATGATAAAATTATTCATGATCCTTACTGATACCCCAAGACTTCTAGAGATATTGTTTTTATATCTTACGTATTGTGGAGAATGAGTCTACGAATGATATTTGATTTGACGAGAAGGTGATAGATATTGAGGTTGGACTGCAAACACAAGGGAAATAGAAAGTTGAGCGATTAAATTTATATTATAGATTATAAGTTATTTATTTAGTTTTTGTTTTCTCTTGAGCTGCAATATTGGTTACCGCAAGCCGTATGTGTGGTTTGGGGGCCTGCTTGGGTTCGACTGCGCTACTCCATTCTAGTCACTCTGATACGAGACAATAATTATCAGAGGTGGGCGAGTGGTTGCTACACTTGCCTGGTACCCTGGTTGCGTCTATGACCCCCTCTGGTGGCGTCTATGGAATGTAGCCAGCAGGGAGGGGGTCCTTTGTCCTCAATGTACTCACGGCTCTCACATTCCACGACTCACGCACGGTTAGGCTAGCGGGGGTAATTGAGTAAATTGGAGGGTGGACTGATTCCCTCAAACTATGTTACGGAAAAAAGAGTACTTCAGTATATGAGTAAGAAGATTTGCTTAGTGAGATCGTTTGGGTGAACCACAAACCCTCTAGTTTAACTACAAGAGATTGTCACCTGACCTGATAATTATGTAACAAGACTTCGATTTACCCCATTAGGACTCAGTTTCACAAAGGTTATTTATGGATACTTGGTGGTAGCCATCGTACCGGTCATAGTCATTGATTGTTTGACCCGTGAATTCACACTGTTTAGAAGCAGGTGACAATTATAGAACATGATAAACTCTTTAAAATCATTTCTTAATTATTGTTACTACATCCTGTCGAGTTATTTTATGGAACACAGACTCGTTTAAGCAGGTGGTTGATATCACAGAATGACATGGAACTGTTTAGAAGGAGGTGCATGGTTAGTTACACAGAATGACATGGAACTATTTAGATTAGAAGGAGGTGGTTAGTTACAAAGAATGGAATAGAATTGTACCCAGACACAGCCTCCATAGACCTTGCGGTGATACACAGTTCATATGAGGTGTTCTAGCTGGCGTTAAAAAGGATGCTAATATATGGAAAAAAAAATACATTAATTCACATACGAGAGAGAGAGAGAGAGAGAGAGAGAGAGAGAGAGAGAGAGAGAGAAACCTCGACTGTATCATCTTCTATTTTAAATTATTCTCACAGACACCATGAAGGGAGAACTTTTTGCTGTCTATAGCAGTACACACACACACACACTAACACGTATCCACACACACACACACTAACACGTATCCTTACAACACACACACACACACACACACACACACTAACACGTATACTTACAACACACACACACACACACAAGCACGTATACTTACAACACACACACCTCTAGCACACACACACACACACACAAAAGAACGTATACTTACAACACACACACCTCTAGTACGTACCCTTACAATACACACACACACACACGCTAGCACATATCCACACACACACACACACACACACACAAGAACGTATACTCACAACACACACCCCTCTTGTACGTATCCTTACAATACACACACACTTACTTACTCTAGCACGTATCCACACACACACACACACACACACACTTACTCTAGCACGTATCCTTACACCACACACACACATACACGCTAGCACACACACACACACACACACACACACTAACACGTATCCACACACACACACACTTACTTACTCTAGCACACACACACACACACACACACACACACATCACGGTAATGGAACAGGACCATCATCATCATCAATATTAGTAGGGTCTTGTTACCTCCGTTGCATGCCTCACTGGTCGTCAAATGTTTGTTTACTTACCCAAGCATCGATTGTCCTTAACCCGGGGATCTATACAGTGTTGGTAAATCTGGAGCAACTGAATCCTCCAAACTATTCCAAGCAACAGAACCCCATTATTTTTGCTCTTATAGTCCTGTTTCCTAGCATACTTTGGAGGAATCAAGGCACTCCAATGTAACTAAAACGAATTACCCCTTCAATGTGGGTAGTGTTTCGTGGCAATGTTTGAAGGACTCTCTCTCTCTCTAACTTTCAATTTTCTGACTATCGGTACAGTCACGAGCACTAATAAGTATGCAGGTGTGCTTCGAATACCTAGAGACAGTAAATAAATGCACAATAAGATCTCTATTGGAATTAGTTCGTTGGTGAATTGGACTGATCAAAGTTTCAACCAAAGCTGTATACTTATTAGTGCTCGTGACTGTACATCATGGGGGGGGGAGGGTTGGGGGGGGGTATTCTCTTGATGATAAATTGGATGACTACTGCAATGATGCCTCCATTTTAGCCACGAAACAGACAGATCCCCTATTAGTAAAATTGAGATTACCTATTTCTGGCATATATTTATTTTGGAGAACTCGTTAGCATAGACTTCAGTTTATCATTTCGAGATCCTATTCACATTAAGGGGGTGCGGGAGTAGGGGGACAGGCTTGGGGGGGGGGGGTGCGGGAATAGGGGTACATGTAGACTTGGGGTGGGTAGAAAGCCTCATGTCCCCTATTCCCGCACCTCCCTAACCCCCCCACCCCCCCACCCCCACCAAGCCTGTCCCCTTACACCCAAACCCCGCCCCCCAAGCCTGTCCCCCCTACTCCCACACACACACACACCCCTTCTCAAACCCATGCAGGCTATATATACATGAACTAACTAACTAACTATATAATCCCTTTCTAGGAAAACTATATACAGTAATCCATTTCTAGGAAAACTATAACGTGTCTAACATTACCCTGACTGACTGACTGAAGAAGCAAGCAAGCAACGACCGTAATAAACCATTTCCTGGAATACTATTTTGGGACCTTGTATTAATATAGTCGTATACTTGAGGGGTTGAGGGGGGGTATACACTTGAGGGGGCATAGTATACTTTTTGGTGTGTGTACACTCTCCCAAAAAAGTATCGGCATTAAAACGAATGAACGTAAACGACAATAAACGTAGCATTATGGTACAGTCACTCATAAAAATTAAGACCCCCCCCCCCCAGGCCAGTCATCTTCTTATAATGGTGATATCGGTTCTGGCAACAGTGTACGTGACGTCAGTGATGGCGCTTGAGAGAATTTGATTTGCTCGACACATTTGTAACTAATGGTAGATGAGACGAAGCATGAGTTGGGATAATGTTTCGAGCAAACCAACCTTCCTCCAAACACCACCCACACCACCACCACCTCTGACGTCAGGTACAATGTTACCAGAACCGATATCACACCAGTTGATAGGTGTCTTGCCTGGGGGTGTCTTTACTTTTATGAGTGACTGTACATTGATTTGAAACCTTACAGATAGTGGTATTCCTGCCGATCAGTTGCCAATTATGCATATTCTTATTGCTTCATGAGTCAGAGAAACTATAGTGGATGCAAATCGAAACATATTCGTATTTCTTCACCTATTAGAGAAATTTCAAATATTATCGTAAGATTTGCCCCTTTCTAATGCTGAAAACTCAGCTAATCCACACCGCAGTTGCCGAATGGTATATAACGTTATCTTTCTTTTTATTTATTTCATTTTATTTTTTATTTTTTTTATACTGTATACTTCTACCTCGGGACAGGAGGCCGTCAGTCGTGGCCTGAGACTGAGCCCCCGAGATTATCGAGTGAAGCTTTGAGGTGTTGGTTGCTTCACATGTTTGTTTATACATGTCACTTTTTGGAGAGGGCAATGTCTGTTTGTGTTACTTTACAAAACCTTATTTAGAAGTATGAGAAGAAAAAGTATAAGCCTACTTAATCCTACCCTATAACTGCATTATATTTAAGACAAAATACTACAGTTACAGCGAATCTACTCAAAGATTCCTTTTTGGTAACTTTATTCTCTGGGTTATCATTCTCATTATATTCAATAATTCAGGAAATTCAACCTCCCCCCAAAACCATCAATCATTAAAATCACATAATGTATATCTGTAAAAATGAAGTCACAACTCTTACTCCAGGACTTGCCTAATGCATGAATTATGTATGCTAGAGGATTTCATGTTAGTACAGAAATGAGAGTCAACTCATTGCCAGCAGGAATACCAACCCCACAGTACAGTCATACATGTAGCTTCCATCTTTTCTCAGCAGGATCTAGCCAGCAATGCCGATACTTTTTGGGGAGAGTGTACATACATTGGAGTGAGTGAGAGGTCCTGTTTTGTGAGTGAGTGAGAGGTCCTGTTTTGTGAGTGAGTGAGAGGTCCTGTTTTGTGAGTGAGTGAGAGGTCCTGTTTTGTGAGTGAGAGTGAGAGGTCCTGTTTTGTGAGTGAGAGTGTTTGTTTTATGAGTAAGAGATCCTGTTTTGTGAGTGAGAGTTCCTGTTTTGTGAGTGAAGTGTTTATTTTATAACATTATTCGGGGTAATATTTTATAGCCCTCCGAGAATTTGTCGATAAAAATTACTCCTTTTTTTTTTAACAGCATAAATTTTCAGTTTCGTTGGAAGCTCAGGAAAAAAAAAAAAAAAAAACATACATACATTGACAACTTGCTTTATTATTTTATTGACATTTATTGTGAAATTACAAAGTGTTGATTATAATTATTTTAAGGGATGGTAGTACATTGTTGGTATAATTATGTGGAGCAAATGATTCCTCCAAACTATTCCAAGCAACAGGCCATCATTATATTTGTTCATGTGATCCTGTTTCTTGGCATACTTTGGAGGAATTAAAGCACTCTAATGTACCAAAAGTGTATTAACTCCTTAAGGGGGTGCGGGAGTAGGGGGACAGGCTTGGTGGGGGGTTT
>JAWQEG010002829.1:0-12500 GCA_033782935.1 Petrolisthes cinctipes | reverse complement strand
GGGTGCGGAAATAGGGGGACAGGCTTGGGGGGGGTTGGGGGGTGCGGGAATAGGGGGACAGGCTTGGGGGGAGGGGTTGGGGGGTGCGGGAATAGGGGGACAGGCTTGGGGGGAGGGTTTGGGGGGTGCGGGAATAGGGGGACAGGCTTGGGGGGATTAGAGGGGTGCGGGAATAGGGGGACAGGCCTGGGGGGGGGGGGTAGAAAGCCTGTCCTCTATTCCCGCACCCCCCACCCCTAAGTCTGTCCCTCTACTCCTGCACCCCACAAACCCCCCCCCCCCAAGCCTGCCCCCTACTCCCCCCACACCCCCTTAAGGACCCTGTGCTCGCGTATGATATTTGAAGGCTTCTGATTCCTCCTGACTATGCCACGAAACACACAAGCTCCATCCCTATAGGTGTGTGTGTGTGTGTGTGTGTGTTTGGAGGCTTCTGATTCCTCCTGACTATGCCACGAAACAGACTCCTTCTATATAGATAATGTTTCGTGGCAATATTTGAAGGACTCGTTTACCTACCAATATTCCGACGACATAACAGTAGGGTCCCTTAAGGTGGTAATTCGCTTTTGTTACATTGGAGTGCCTTGATTCCTCCAAAGTATGCCAAGAAACAGGAGCAGGAGAGTAAAAATAATGGTGTTCTGTTGTTGCTTGGAATAGTTTGGAGGATTCAGTTGCTCCAAATTTACCAACACCGAATTATTTCCTCCTTAATGGGGTACTTGACTTTTGGTATAGTCACGAGCACTTATAAGGTATACAGGTTTAGTTGATGCTTCGAACAGTTCAATTTCACCAACGAAGTAATTCCAATGGAGATCTTAATTGTGCATTCATTTACTGTCTCTAGGTAGGTATTCGAAGCAAGCACACCTGTATACTTATCAGTGCTCGTGACTGTACATTGGAACGAACGCCTTGATTCTACCCCAAAGTATGCCAGCTAGGAAATGGGACCAGATGAATCACAAAAATTGGTAGTCTGTTTCCTTGGACTAGTTTGGATATAAGATCGATGTAATTGGCTATACTGCACACTGAGATCCAACCAGTATATACACAGCTGTAGTTTAATCATTTGTACAGTCGGCAGCATAAGTTCGCATCATTTCCACCTACGTATGTATTAGCTAGAGTGATGTTGTAATACGATTTTAATGCAGAGATGACAGATATAGTTCTCATATGATAAATTACGTATGTTGTTGGAATAAAGACTGGTTCAGAATGCATCTATCTGGTCATACTAACAATATTAAGTACATGAGATGGACGCGAATTTATGCTTCCGACTGTACCTCCAAATATTCAAGTCGAGAGATTTTTGTGCGTGACTTTAAAATTCTGCATGAAAGTTCGAAATATCTGATACCAATTAAATGATGCAAAAAAAAAAAAAAAAAAAAAAAAAAAAAAAAAAATTGCTAGTGTAACATAATTATCTAATCTTTACACATTCACATTCAGTATTACACACTTACATTTTAACACACTAAATATATTCACATTAAATATTACACTTAGACAGAATTTAACACCCAAAATACATTCAGATTTAATCATACACTTAAGGTGGTAATTCTTTTTTGTTACATTGGAGTACCTTGATTCCTCCAAAGTATGCCAGGAAACAGGACCAGATGAACAAAAAAAAAAAAATAATGGTGTTCTGTTGCTTGGAATAGTTTGGAGGATTCAGTTGCTCCAGATTTACCAACACAAAACTTCCCACTTAATACACACTGCACTTACTAACACAAGCAGAGTAAGGGACCCTGTGATGTAGTCAGAAAATTGGAGAGTAAATGAGTCCTTCAAATATTGCCACGAAACACACACACACACACACACACACACACACACCTATATTGAAGGAGCTTGTTTCGTGGCATAGTCAGGAGGAATCAGAAGCCACCAATTCCCATACACGATCACAGGGCTCTTAATTAAGGGGGAAATTTTGTGTTTGTTGGGAAATCTGGAGCAACAGAATCCTCCAAATTATTCCAAGCAACAGAACAACAACAACAACAACAGAACAACACCATTATTTTTGTTCATCTGGTCCTGTTGTTTCCTGGCATACTTTGGAGGAATCAAGACACTCCAATGTAACAAAAGTGAATTGATCAGTGACATTTATTGCAAAACACAGAATTGGTGAATGAAGAGTGTTGAGGAAGTGAGATGAGGAAGAAGAAGAGGGAAGAGGTGAATTGATTTCCACATGTCTTTATCTGAATCTGATCTGTATATGAAAGTGAGAGGTGATTTGTATATGAAAGTGAGAGGTGATTTGTGTATGAAAGTGAGAGGTGATTTGTATTTGAAAGTGAGAGGTGATATGTATAGGAAAGTGAGAGGGGATTTGTGTAGGAAAGTGAGAGGTGATTTGTATATGAAAGTGAGAGGTGATTTGTGTAGGAAAGTGAGAGGTGAATTGCATAGGAAAGTGAGAGGGAAATTGCATAGGAAAGTGAGAGGTGAATTGCATAGGAAAGTGAGAGGTGTTGATACATATAGAGTGTTATTCAAGAACATATATTTTGTGGTGTATACGATGGCGTGGAACCTGGATACGATGACGAGTCCACACACACATAGACAAACAAACAAACAACAACAGAACCATCGTAAACCCGGTACCACAACATCGTAAACACCACTAAAAATATTCTTGCCTAGGGGCCCAAAGAGTGATACGAAGCTTACACAACATGGTAGTAATGGTAGTGGTAGTAGTAGTGGTAGTGGTAGTGGCCCATAGAGTGATACGAAGCTTACACAACATGGTAGTATTAGTGGTAGTGATAGTGGTAGTAGTGGTAGTGGCCCATAGAGTGATACGAAGCTTACACAACATGGTAGTAATGGTAGTAGTGGTAGTAGTGGTAGTGGCACATAGAGTGATACGAAGCTTACACAACATGGTAGTAGTGGTAGTGGTGGTAGTGGTAGTGGTAGTGCGTCACCGTGCAGAGTCGTTAGCGTTGGTGATGGTGGAGGTGGTAGTGGTAGGTGAAGTGTTTGTGTACCGCAGAGAAGGAACGGTAGGGGAGACAGGGGCCATGTACTGCTCAGGTGCGTGTGTTTCCCCAGAATGTCCCACTCCGAGGCCATGGTGGGACCGTGGGTGTACTGCTGAGGCGTTGTTGTTGTTGTTGTTGTTGTTGTAGAGAAGGTCAGTGCCATACGTGGAGCCCAAGGTGGAGATGCGACGACCTGATCTTTGCTGCTGTAACTGTGACACTTTGTTACGATGCACCATGTGTCTGTGGAAGCGATACCAACATAGAATAGAACTACAGTAGAATTGATACCAGCAGATATATTGAATCGATACCAACACAGAATAGAAATAAAGTAGAATTGATACCAGCAGATATATTGAATCGATACCAATATAAACACAGAATCGAAATATGTATAGTAGAATTGATACCAGCAGGAATATTGAATCGATACTAACACAGAATAAAAATACAGTAGAATTGATACCAGCAGATATATTGAATCGATACCAACATAAACATAGAATAGAAATACAGTAAAATTGATACCTACAGATGGATTAAATCGATACCAACATAAACACAGAATAGAACTACAGTAGAATTGATACTAGCAGATATATTGAATCGATACCAATATAAACACAGAATATAAATACAGTAAAATTAATACCTTCAGATGGATTAAATCGATACCAACATAGAATAGAAATACAGTAGAATTGATACTAGCAGATGGATTGAATCGATACCAACATAAAACATAATAGAAATATGTACAGTAGAATTGATGCCAGCAGATGGATTAAATCGATACCAACATAAACAAAAAATAGAGCAAATATAGACGAGATAAAATGAGAATAGACACACAGCAGTAGAGGGGCTACGAGTACATAATATAAACACAGATAGATTGTTACGATGCCACCACTGTAAACATAGAATGAATACGAACATAAACTAAACATTAAAAAAAAACATAAGAGACAAACATATATATTATAAATTAAGGATGAATAAATGTAGACAGAGGAATGAAAGAGCGTAGATGTATATAGACTAGAACGATTATTAAAACATATATATTATAAAAGATGAATGAATGTAGACCAAGGAATGAAAGAGCGTATAGATTTAATAGACTAGAACGAGTATTAATATTTCATGTGAAGAATTGTTGATAGAATAGAACGAGTATTATTATTTTATGTGGAGAATTATTAATAGAATAGAACGAGTATTAATATTTTAGGAGGAGAATTATTTATAGACTAGAACGAGTATTAATTAATATTTTCCATGGAGAATTTATTTATAGTATAATAATTATGACAATATTACCTGACGAAGGCAAGTCTAATGGCGGCTCCCCAGAAGACGATAACGATAGAACCGATGAAGATGCCAGTAACGATGGGTCCAGCAAGGTCATCATAACCACAGTCACACACACCACTTGATGCCAGGTACTCACAAGGTCTGGGGGGTGGGTGGTGGGTGGCAAGAGGGGAATTTATTAAGGGGGTGCGGGAATAGGGGGGTGCGGTTTTTTTTTGGGGGGGGTGCGGGAATAGGGGGACAGGTTTAAGGGGGTGCGGGGTTTTTTTTGGGGGGGTGCGGGAATAGGGGGACAGGTTTAAGGGGGTGCGGGTTTTTTTTGGGGGGGTCGAGGGGGTTTTGGGGGGTGCGGGAATAGGGGGACAGGCTTGGGGGGGTTTAAGGGGGTGCGGGGGGTCGGGGGGTGCGGGAGTAGGGGGACAGGTTTAAGGGGGTGCGGGGGTTTTTGGGCGGGTCGGGGGGTTTTTGGGGGGTGCGGGAATAGGGGGACAGGCTTGGGAGGGGTTTAAGGGGGTGTGGGGGGTTTTGAGGGGTGCGGGAGTAGAGGGACAGGCTTAGGGGGGTGCGGGGGATTTTGGGGGGTGCGGGAGTAGGGGGACAGGCTTGGGGGGGGGTTAGGGGGGTGCAGGAATAGGGGACATGCTTTCTACCCACCCCAAGCCTGCCCCCTACTCCCGCAACCCCCTAAACCCCCCCCCAAGCCTGTCCCCCTATTCTCGCACCCCCTTAATTACTCCAACATCAGTCAATCAACATATATAATTATGACACAATATATTACGTGCATTAATATTATTACTACAACATAAGCAACATTGCATCAGTCAGTCAGTCAAAGTGTATAATTATTTTGCAATATTTCACGTGCATAAATTAATAACTACACCATTGATTCAGTCAAGGTGTATAATTATGATACAATATTTTACCTGTATTAATAACAACAACATCGATTCAGTCAAGGTGTATAATTATGATACAATACTTTGTGTGTATTAATAACTTCATTAAAAACAAAATAAAATCAATCAACATTAAGGGGAAATTCTTTTGTTGGTGAAATGGAAGGTGTGTGTTGATTCCTGCAAACTATGCTAAGAAACAGATCCCCTATAAGTACCATTGAGGGCATCTGTTTCGGGGCATAGTTAGTGTGGAGGAATCAGTAGCCTTCCAATTTACCAACAAGAGAATCTCCCCTTAAGGTGGTAATTCTTTTTTGGTACAGTTGGACACATGAATGGGTGGTACAGCCCAGGTGAAAGATACTTGTCCCATTTGAGTAACCAGTGTCTATTATCAGGTACTTGCTTTTTATTACCATCCTCAATACTGACTTCTGCCCCTGATGTCTCCTATTTGGCACTAAGGAACTTGATATTGGGAGAAATTGACCATCTTTCACTTGGGCTGTACCACCCATTCATGTGTCCAACTGTACATTGGAGTGCCATGATTCCTCCAAAGTATGCTAGCTAGGAAACAACAGGACCAGAAGAGCAAAAATGATATAGTGTTCTGTTGCTTGGAATAGTTTGGAGGATTCGGTTGCTCCAGATTTACCAACACAAAACTTCCCCCTTAAGGACCCTGCATGTGATCGTATATGAAAGAAAATTGGAGGCTTCTGATTCCACCTGAGTCACCACCATGCATGCCACGAAACGAGCTCCTTCCATATGGGGGTGGTGTTTCAAGCATGGAATTAAGTGTTTAAATGACTCGCTAACCTTCAATTTTCTTTTTACTACATCACAGAGTCCCTTAAAATAAACAATACCACATGGACTCACTCGGGACAGGAACACTTAGTCGCCTTACACTCTAATCCCTCAACACAGTCACTGGCCTTAGAACACGTCTGGCCAGGCTTGTTCTTGGTGATGGTGAGAGAGAAGGTGTTGCCGGTTGGATCGTCAGTCACGGAGGAAAATTTGAAGATGCATTTTCTCTCGCTCGCGGAGTATGTCAGAAAGCTGTGGGAATAAAAAAGAGGGAAAATTGAGTGTGTGTGTGTGTGTGTGTGTGTGTGTGTATCTAAGCCTGTGTGTGTGTGTGTGTGTGTGTATGTGTGTGTGTATCTAAGCCTGTGTGTGTGTGTGTGTGTGTGTGTGTGAATCTAAGCCTGTGTGTGTGTGTGTGTGTGTATCTAAGCATGTGTGTGTGTCTCAGCCTGTGTGTGTGTGTGTGTATCTAAACCTGTATGTGTGTGTGTGTATCTAAACCTGTATGTATGTATGTGTGTGTTTGTATGTGTGAGAGAGAGAGAAAGATAGAGGCAACATACAGAACTTTTGCCACCAACTGTACCGTATGACAAACAATAATACACCTTATGATAAATGACCTTAGGGTTGATAGTTGACTGTAATGAGTGAAGGTTTATTTTTTTTTTTTTTTTTTTTTTTTTTTTTTTAGTGAAGCATAAAGACTCTTTGTTATTTTTTAATGATGGCACTTAAGGGGTAAATATAGTGTTGGTAAATCTGGAGCAAATGATTCCTCCAAACTCTTCCAAGCAACAACAGAACAACAAACACCATTATTACTTTTGTTCATCTGCATGGTTCTGTTTCCTGGCATACTTTGGAGGAATCAAGGCACTCCAATGTAACAAAAAAAGTGAATTAATTACCCCCTTGTGATGTTGTCAGGAAATTGGAGGTAAATGAGTCCTTCAATTATTTATTACCACGAAACACACACACACACACACACACACACACACACACACACACACACACACACACACACACACACACACACACACACACACACACACACACATATACACACACACACACACACACACACACATATACACACACACACACACACACACACACACACACACACACCTATAATATGGAAGGAGTGTGTTTGTTTCGTGGCATGGTCTGGTGGATTCAGAAGCCTCCAATTCCCTTACACATTTGGTATATTGGAGCATCTTGATTCCTCCAAACTATCCCAGGAAACAGGACCAGAAGAGCGAAAATAATGGTGTTCTGTTGCTTGGAATAGTTTGGAGGAATCAGTTACTCCAGAATTACCACCACTGAATATACTTTTGGTACTCTGGAGCTCCTTGATTCCTCCAAAGTATGCAAGGAAACAGGACCAGAAGAACAAATATAATGGTGTTCTGTTGCTTGGAAGAGTTTGGAGGAATTAGTTACTCCAGAATTACCACCACTTTAATAGTCCCTTAATGGTCGTAACTCATAAACTCAGCTAAATTTATACCTCATAATTTTGTGCTTAAGGTGGTAATTCTTTTTTGGTACTACATTGGAGTGCCTTGATTCCTCCAAAGTATGCCAGGAAACGTGACCAGATAAACAAATATAATGGTGTTCTGTTGCTTTGGAATAGTGTGGAGGATTCAGTTGCTCCAGATTTACCAACACAAAACTTCTTCCCCCTTTTAAATTAAACATGCATGAAAGGAGGAAGAAAGTTTTCGCTGAGGGACTTCTGGTAATAGAGTTTGAATGAAGTTTTTGAGTCCTCCAACCTATCCCAGGCAACGATATAATTATAGACTTGACTGGGGCAACGTGTGTTTCTTGGTGTATTTTGGAGGAGACTGTAGCCTTCTATCCTTTACGAGTGCCAAACATACAAGTCCCATAAGGCATCATGTTGTGTTTATAAAGTTCGTGTTAGTCTTTGTTATGGTTGGAGACGATGGAGAAATGATTAATGGTGGTTTTGGGTGAGAGAGAGAGAGAGAGAGAGAGAGAGAGAGAGAGAGAGAGAGAGAGAGAGCGAGAGAGAGAGTGAATGTTTGTGTGAGGTATTTAATAGTGATTTTGGAAGGGTTAGTGTGTGTGTGTGTGTATGTGTGAAGTATTTAATGGTTATTTTGGATGGGTTTGTGTGTGTGTGTGTGTATGTGTGAAGTATTTAATGGTGATTTTGGATGGGTTAGTGTGTGTGTGTGTGTGTGTGTGTGTGTGTGTGTGTGTGTGTGTGTGTGTGAAGTATTTAATGGTGAATTTGAATAGGGTAGTGTGTGTATGTGTGTGTGTAAGGAGAGAGTTAGCGAAACCCTAAACTAATAAAAAAGTCATACCAACATTGTACTTGAGTTCGTTCATGTGTTGTATAATATAGAGATGAGGGAAGTGTCATGAAATAGAAATTAATATAAGGGGGAGATGGAGGTTGTATGTATGTATGTATGTATGTTGTATGTATGTATGTTGTATGTATGTATGTTGTATGTATGTATGTATGTTGTATGTATGTATGTATGTTGTATATATGTATGTATGTTGTATGTATGTAGGTTGTAAGTAAGTATGTATGTATGTATGTATGTTGTATATATGTATGTTGTATGTATGTATGTCGAGGAGGAGGAGAAGGAAGAGTTGGTTGTTCAGTCAAGAGTCATCGCTGATCATAAAATTTAGCCCACCTGAGTCGAAGCCCGAGATCTGAATGAAGCAGGTGGTTTCTGGACAACAACCCACTCAAATACTCTATTGGTTTAAGATGTGTGTGTGTGTGTGTGGCCTGGTGATGGTCTGGGTAGGCTGTCGTCCAGAAACCACCTGCTTCATATCTCGGGCTTGGACTCAGGCTGGCTAGATTTTATGATCAGCAAGTGTACTGTCGTGATACATAATTTCTGACCAGAGTGTGAGGAGCAGAGAGCTTCGAATCGCCTGGTATTGCTCATTTCCACACCCAGTACACCTATAGAGGCTGAGTTCGAATGCAGGGTATGTGTGTGTGTGTGTGTGTGGTGCCTGCCGTTCGTCTCTGGTCAGGGATTACGTATCACAAGTTGTACTGTACTTACCTATGACAGGAACACTTGCACTCGACACACTTCTGTTGAGGGTCGGTACAGTTTGTGATGGTAGTGGTGTTGGTGGTGTTGTCTAGTGTACAGCAGTTCTCTCCCAAACCATCACCATCACCACCATCACCCACCTCTGAAACACACACACACACACACACACGTATTAGTCATTTAATACTTGTTGTACTGTACACTCGCAATCCAAAATATGTATCCAGGCTTGCTTCGAATAGCTTAATCGAATATTAAGCGAGCTCAAGCAAATATAAAACAGGATAAGCGTTGTAATTGGTTCACTAGGTTCACTAGTATGTCGCATGATTCGAAACTTCAGCAAGACCTGGATACAAATTTTGGATTGCGAGTGTACAGTCTCGAGCCCTAAAGGTAGATCCCCCTCGATACCAGACATATAAGAACTCGGATCTTTCTAGACGACAGGTAAACGAAACAGTGTACAAATGAACACACTGTGCTCAAATTACACACGGGTGTCTGGAAGAGCCAAATGAATTAAGCACATTACATTAGAGATGACCTCATTAGAAATACAATAATAATAATATTAACGTTAGTGATTACATTAGCCATTTTGTGATTACCACCAGATGATGTTACTCACCTAAAGAACTATATACCCATGAGTCCAGGATTCCCCCCATTCTTCCTCTCTCTCTCTCTCTCTGTACCCTCCTCTCGCCCCATCCCCCCCCCCCTTTCTTCCTCTCCCTTTCTCCCCCCTTTCCTCCTCTCCCTCTCCCCCTTTCCTCATCTCCCTCTCCCCCTCTCCCTCTCCCATTTCTTCTTCCTCTCCCCCTCCCCCCTTTCTTCCTCCTCCCCCCCCCTTCCCCCCTCCTCTCGCCTGACTCTCTCTTACAAGTCTTGGCTGGCCGGCACAAAAAAAAAAAAAAAATTCTTCTTCCTCTCATGACCACTCATTATTTTCCGAAGCTTAAAATTGCACCATCCTGTACATTGAAGTGGTGTAGCCATTGTGAATAATACTCACGCACAACCACATACCCCGGTAATGTTATAGGAAAGTCAGGTAATGTGAGAGAGAGAGAGAGAGAGAGAGAGAGAGAGAGAGAGAGAGAGAGAGAGAGAGAGAGAGAGGGTGAGAGAGAAATTCATTACTCTCTTGGCTAGAAATTATGTCACTATTGGAGGGAGAGAGAGAGAGAGAAAGAGAAAATAAAGAGAGAGAGAGAGAGAGAGAGAGAGAGAGAGAGAGAGAGAGAGAGAGAGAGTGTATTTCGGGCGAGGGAGAAATTCATGTGCTACTCGTCTCTGTCTTTACACTGTGACAATAACGGGGTATAGGATGTCTCGAAGGGTTGGTGTTATTTTCACAGTGTCGTGTTGGGAAGAGGTGGAAAAATGGGAGGGGAAAGGCGTATTTTTTTAAAGAACTCTGATGGTTACACACATGATCCTCTTTATTTATGACCGTCTCCCCCCTATCCATTCATCTATCCATCACAACAGTCTTTAACCGACCCTCTCCCCCCTATCCATCCATCCATCTATCACAACAATCACCGTCTACAATTCTACAGTTATTAGGTAAACAAACATGACCCCCTCTCCCTATCTATCTATCAAAACAATCACCGTCTACAGTTCTACAGTTATTAGATCCACATACAAACAAACCACACTGGCAATACCTGAAATTTTATTTATTGTAATGGTTATTTTATCATTTGTTTAGTAATAATAGGGAAAATTTTATGGGTTTTTTCCTTTTCTTGCATCTCAAATCATGGCCCCCTACATTTTTCTATATGGCCCCCTGTTTGGGAACCACTGTCCTTGGCTGTATGTAGAGTGTTGGAAATAGTAAGCGTGTTGATAGTGAAGTAGAGTTCAGACAGTAGAGTTTGTAGTGTAATTATGAAGTCTTCAGCTGTACCTTAAATGGAAAGTGGTGGCGGTACCTCATCAGGCAACACTCTCACTATTCTTATCATAGACGCCACGGCTATTTTTGCTGTGTGTGTGTGTGTGTGTGTGTGTGTGTGTGTGTGTGTGTGTGTGTGTGTGTGTGTGTGTGTGTGTGTGTGTGTGACTACAATTTTTGCTCTCCATATGCGTGTGTGTGCATATATGTGTGTGTGTGTGTGTGTGAGAATGTGTGTGTGTGTGTGTGTGTGTGTGTGTGTGTGTGTGCTGTGTGTGTGTGTGTGTGTGTGTGTGTGTGTGTGTGTGTGTGTGTGTGTGTGTGTGTGTGTGAGTAAACCCTCGTGGGGAAATAGCTGTGGTGGGTTCCTCTAAACTATTCCAAAACACAGGCTAATTTATCTTACTGTAATTGATTTGAAATGTTTCTTGGCAAAGGTTGAAAGAGTCGATAACCTCTGATGTAAGTCCTGTATCGAAAATATATCACTCCCATTTTAGAACATAATTATCGTCGTTGTGTTTATAGTGACCAGAAAATATCTTGAACAGTATTAGGTTGTGTTGTGCTTATATGCAGGTAGTCAGGTAAGCAAGGGTGGTAGTGGTTGTAGTGGTAGTGGTGGTTGTTGTTGGTGGTAGTGGTAGTTGGTGTTGGTGGTGGTGTTGGTGGTGGTGGTGGTGGTAGTGGTGGTGGTGGTAGTGGTGGTGCAAGAGGTGGTGATGGTGGTGGAAGACGTGGTGATGGTGGTGGAGGCGGTGGTGGTAGTGGTGGAAGAGGTGGTGATGGTGGTGGAGGCGGTGGTAGTAGTGGTGGAAGAGGTGGTGATGGTGGTGGAAGAGGTGGTGATGGTGGTGGAAGAGGTGGTGATGGTGGTGGAGGCGGTGGTGGTAGTGGTGGAGGCGGTGGTAGTAGTGGTGGAAGAGGTGGTGATGGTGGTGGGAGAGGTGGTGATGGTGGTGGAAGCGGTGGTGGTAGTGGTGTTGGTAGTGTGTTGGGTGGGCTAGCTTGGCTATGCTTGATTGCTTGCATTAAGGTTATCAGCTTTTTTTGCTTCCAAGGAGGCATGTGCTTTCAGTGGGGGTTGTCTTGTCTGTGCATGGGCTCCCTGTGCTTGGCGATAACTGACTCTATAAGGTTGCTGGCTGCTTTGGTGGATGAAGGCAATTACTGTACTGTACTCATGGCGAATTATATTATTATGAAGAGCAGCAAGCAATGGTGATGGTGGTGGTGGTAATGGTAGTAATGGTGGTGGTGGTGGTGGTGGTGGTGGTGGTGGTGGTGGTGGTGGTGGTGATTGTGTTGGTAGTGGTAGTAGTTATGGTAGTAGTGGTGGTGATTGTGTCGGTAGTGGTAGTAGTTATGATAGTAGTGGTGGTGATTGTGTTGGTAGTGGTAGTAATGGTGGTGGTGATGATGGTGG
>JAWQEG010002828.1:100000-107500 GCA_033782935.1 Petrolisthes cinctipes | reverse complement strand
TGTGTGTGTGGGCGTGTATGAGCATGTATGTGTGTGTGCGTGTAGATGAGTGTGTGTGTGTGTGTGTGTGTTGTGTGTGTGTGTGTGTGTGTGTGTGTGTGTGTGTGTGTGTGTGTGTGTTTCTTGACCTACTTTCTACCTAACCAATAAACTCTCTCTTACAACCTTCAAAAATTATAATGAGATTCAACACACTCCATGGACTTATAACGTGTGCTAGCAGAGACCCCCCCTACCCGCACCCCCCTCCTAATACAGCCCCCACCCCACATCATCCCAGAGTCCCCCCCCCTACCCCACCCCCTCCTAATACAGCCCCCACCCCACATCATCCCAGAGTCCCCCCCCCTACCCCACCCCACCCCTCCTAATACAGCCCCCACTCCACATCATCCTAGTGTCCCCCCCACCCCATGCAGCCTCCCCTTACCCCAAACAAGCCTCCCCCCAACCCCATCCTAGTACTGCCCCCACCCCACCTCATCCAAGCCTCCCCCCACTCCCCCCCCAACCACCCCCTCCTAATACAGCCCCCACTCCACATCATCCCAGAGTCCCCCCTACCCCATGCAGCCTCCCCCTTACCCCAAACAAGCCTCCCCCCGACCCATCCTAGTACTGCCCCCACCCCCCCTCATCCAAGCCTCCCCCACACTCCCCCCCACCCACCCCATCCTAGTACAGCCCCCACCCCACACCAGTCACCCCCCACCCCATCCCAGCCTCCCCCCCACCTCAGGCACCCCCTTACCCCAAACAAGCCTCCCCCATACCCCATTCAAGCCTCCTCCCCACCCCATCTTAACCACCCCCCACCCAACCCCAGGCACCCCCCCACCCCATCCAAGCTTTCCCCCCCCCCCACCACATCCAAGCCTCCCCATACCCCATTCAAACCTCCCCCCCCCCCACCCCATCCCATCCTCCCCCATTATCCAATCTCATTATATTACTTTCCTCTTTTTATTCATCCTCATCTCGCTCTTCCTCTCCTCCTTTCCTTCTTATATTTTATTTTATTTTTATTTCACCTTACAGTGCTTAGACCATCATCTCTCTCTCTCTCTCTCCTACTTTTTAATCCTTCACTTTCCTCTTCCTCACACCTCATTATTTCATCTTATCATCATTGTTATTTATCTCCCACCTACCTACCCAGCCCCAATTTATTCCTTCTAAGGCTGCTACTACTATTACTACTACTACAGCAATTACTACTACTACTACTACTACTACAATTACTACTACTATTCTCCCTTCCACTTTCCACATCTCTTACTACTACTACTACTACTACTACTACTGTAAAAAAACTACTACTACTACTACTTCTATTACCTCTACTACTACTACAACAACAACAACTACTACTACTACTACTACTACTACTACTACTACTACCACCTCTCCTTAAATCGAGTGCATGCAAAGCTAATATTTTTTCCCTCCAGTATCCAAATAACTAACAGAGAGAAAATAAGAATTGGCTAATGGGTATACTTAAAAAAAAAAAAAAAAAAAAAAAAAAAAGTCCTAACCCAATAATTATTTTAATGTCTGCCTGTCAAGAAACTACATATTAATTTTTCACTTTCCTTTCATTTGTAGCTACCTCACGAAGTAACGAGCCATACCAGCTTCATGTGTGGGCAACTGTACAGCCACAATCAAATAACCACAGACACTTTCCCTTCCATCGTGCAAATAAATCAGTATCACATCAAAAATATAATAATCATACAACAACAACACTTACGTCAACTCAACCCCCTCAATTATTATTATTATGAGGTGCTGCAAAATCATACATACACGTGTTGCTCTTTATTACCAAGATATTTACTACGATGGAAGGAAAGTGTCGGTGGATATTTGATTGTGGCTGTACATGTCCAAGGAAGGAAGGGAAGGAGTATTTAACGTAGGAATCTATATTTGTATATCTGTGTTGTAGTCTACGTTAGTTAGTTAATTAATGGAACTCACTTATTCACTCCTTCTTTCCACACCTTTCCCCTACAGTACCATTCTTACATATTTTTTTTTTATACTCTTACTATTCTTTCACTCTTTCTATCTTCTTACTTCCTTCCTTCCTACTTTACCACTTTTTCTCTCTTCCTATCTTCTTTACCACTTTTCTCTCTTCCTATCTTCTCTCTTCCTAATTCCTTCCTTCCACTCTATCACTCTTTCTATCTTCTTACTTCCTTTCCTTCTACTTTACCACTTTTTCGCTGTTCCCAATATTCTCCTCTTCCTAATTCCTTCCTCCACTCTATCACTCTTTCTCTCTTTCTACTTCCTTTCTTCCACTCTATCACTCTTTCTCTCTTCCTATCTTCTCTCTTTCTACTCCCTTTCTTCCACTCTTTCACTCTTTCTCTCTTCCTATCTTCTCTCTTCTACTCCCTTTCTTCCACTCTTTTACTCTTTCTCTCTTTCTAATTTATTTCTTCCACTCTATCATTTTTCCTATCTTCTCTCTTTCTACTCCCTTTCTTCAACTCTTTCACTCTTTCTCTCTTCTCTCTTCCTACTTCCGTCCATCCACTTTACCACTCTTTCTCTCTTCCTATCTTTGTACCATAGCCTCATTCCTCCTTCATCCTTTCTTCCTGTTATTCCTTCTTCCTTCCTTCCTTCCCAGGGGGTGTGGTGTGTGTGTGTGTGTGTGTGTGAGGGGGGGGGGGGGATGGAACCTAGCCTACCTGCCCATAAATCCTAAATATAAAGAATTATGATTTATTATTATTAATTTCCAAATCAGGGCCTCGTCCACATTACACACACCGTACACACACACATACATACACTTTGTACTGAATTCTGACACACACACACACACACACACACACACACACACACACACACACACACAAACACAAACAAAGTGCACATAACACACACACACACACACATACATATATACAATTTGTACTGAATTCTGACACACACACACACACACACACGAGAGAGAGAGAGAGAGAGAGAGAGAGAGAGAGAGAGAGAGAGAGAGAGATCTTGATTGATTGATTGATATTAGGAGAAAGTAAACAACAGAACCAAAAGAACAAAAATAAATAATAGTGTTCTGTTGCTTGGAATAGTTTGGAGGAATCATTTGCTCCAGAATTACCACCCAAAAAAAAAAAAAAAAAAAAAAAAAGTGCTATATAACTCTTTAATTAATCTCTACAGAAAATAATTATGGTATCCTGTTGAATGGAATAGTAGTTTGGAGAAATCATTTACTCCAGATTTACCACCCAAAAAAGAAAAATAATAATAAGTGCTATATATCCCCTTAATCTCTAAAAAAAGAAAATTAAATAAATAAGGATAATTTTACAACACAGCCAGAATATTGAGATTAAATTTTGTAATATTTATATACAGTACAGGTCAGTACATAAAATTTCTGTATAGTACTATCGGTATATTGACATTATTGTAATTTGCACCTAAAATCTCATTGTATTTCTATATTGAATTTTTCCTCAAATTGGTCAGTGTAATTAGGCTACAGTATATACATAATAATAATAATAATAAAACAAACACACACACACACACACCAAATTCTGTGTAGAATAATAATAGAAATAAAATTAATAAACACACACACACACACGACACCACACACACACAGCAAATTTTGTGTAGAATAATAATAGAAACATAATAATAATAATAAAAAAAACACACACACACACAATTTTGAGTAGAATAATAATAATAGAAACATAATGATAATAAAGAAAAAAACACACACACACACAACCAAATTCTGTGTAGAATAGATAATAATAAAACATAACAATAAAAAAAAAAACACACACACACACAACCAAATTTTGTGTAGAATAATAATTAGTACCATAGACTAATACCAGCCATTGTTGATTTATAGGTTAGGTTAGGTAGGTTAGTTAGGTTAGGTCATATAAATAGTACCATAGATAATACAACCATTGCTTATTTATAGGTTAGGTTAAGTTAGGTTAGGTTAGGTCACATAATACCATGTTAGGTTAGGTTAGGTCACATAATTCTATGTTAGGTTTGGTTAGGTCACATAATACCATGTTAGGTTAGGTTAGTGTCACATAATACCATGTTAGGTTAGGTCACATAATACCATGTTAGGTTAGGTCACATAATACCATGTTAGGTTAGGTTAGGTCACATAATACCATGTTAGGTTAGTTAGGTCACATAATACCATGTTAGGTTAGGTCACATAATACCATGTTAGGTTAGTCACATAATACCATGTTAGGTTAGGTTAGGTCACATAATACCATGTTAGGTTAGGTTAGGTCACATAATACCATGTTAGGTTAGGTTAGGTCACATAATACCATGTTAGGTTAGGTTAGGTCACATAATACCATGTAGGTTAGGTTAGGTCACATAATTCCATGTTAGGTTAGGTTAGGGTCACATAATACCATTTTAGGTTAGGTTAGGTCATATAATACCATGTTAGGTTAGGTTAGGGTCACATAATACCATGTTAGGTTATTCAGGTTGGACTAGGTCACATAATCATTTAGGTTAGGTTAGGTTAGTGTCAGGTTAGTTACATAATACCATGTTAAATAATACAGTTACCTAATATTTACAGTACCAGTATACCTAATTATAATACCTAATATATACAGTACGTAAATATACCTTAGAATATACGTAAATGGATTAAAACAATTTAATAACACAAATATAACACCAACCAGCCTTTAATTAATTACCAAAAGTAAATAAATAAATAAATAAATACTCTCTGTAGGTATAAAAACTTTACATAATACCGTATTGCAGAAAAAAATTTATATGCAATTTTTTCGTTTTCATGTCAAAGGTAATAATTATTAAGCAAAGTTAATAATTATAAAGATAGGGAATCAAATCGTAATATATATATATATATATATATATATATATATATATACTTAGGTGCTAAATGACAATCGAGAGTTATAATTGATTACGTCTCCATAACTTCACTGACGAATACCAAAATTAATTAGTTATATCTTCATTACACATCACTAATTACACTATATTAAACACACTGTAACTAAACTATAATAACTACTACATACAATACATCATCAGTACATAATTACAAAGTAGCCTATTTATTTCATTTACAACTTACCATATTATTAACAAGTTAGAATGTCTGTCACAGCAAATTAATTATGGCACCACGAGGAGGGAGAACACACACCAACCTTAGTTATATATTTAACTAACTAATAAATTAACTAAAATGTTACTAAATAAATTAAAAAAACTGGAAAAGGATAGGTAACTCCATGTTATTTTGGTGTCGTCTACGGTCGTTTTGGCTGGCTGGGACGGTTCACAGTGACGCCTCTAGCGGTCGGTAGGAATCAACACTCTAGCTGTCGTCTTTCTTTCATTATATCTTGCTGTTTGCAAGCCATAATTTCATTTTGGGGGTAAGGAAATTATATATGCAGTACTCCATCATATAAGGGATCAAATAGATATACAGACTACAGTACAGTACAGTATTTAAGAAAATAGAAAACATAAGGTACAGTACGCTATCATCATCTGACACCAATTAATATTAATGTCATTACCACCAAAATTAATACTGGTATAACTATCGTCATAAGTCATCTGTAATTGGTAGCTTGCTAAAGGATAACGTATCATCATCTAACACCAGTTATTATCATACTAATACTGTAAAACTAACACAATTAGTCAAATTTGTACTCCATAGCTTACACAGTTATGAAAAAACCTGTGTTTCAAATATTTTGCAAAGGGAAAAATTGAGATGTCCTTATTCCACTTATAGAGTTGTTGGAACAGTTTATTGTTGAGCATCCAGTAATCCCCATTCCAGTCACAAAAATCAACTTCAGCAAACCAAAAAAATGAAAAAAAAAAAAAAACACAACACTCCCGTATAGGCAAAATCCGCCAGGTGTTATTATAGTTATTACTGTTATCCGGTAGGTGGCTCTGTGTAGCATATGTTAGTGATTCTTGTTATCCGGTAGGTGGCTCTAATGTACCGCCACGACCAAAAAATACCTTAAAAGTGGCCTATCCTTATCACAATAATAGAATAGGATATATTTTATAGATTGGGGTATTGAGAGAAATTTTACTAGATAGGGATAATGGGAAACACATTACTGGATTGGGATATTGGGAGATATTTTACTAGATTGGGGAGATTATGGAAATTTTACTAGATTGGGATAATGGGAAAACTTTACTATTAGTCTATGTATTTTTATTTATTATTTAATTTATTTATTCATACTTTCGAATCTGACAGAAACATACTATTTACGAAATTTCTCTTGACTTTAGATAGATTGTCATTAATTTATTTTACGAATGCTTATTTTTCTTATCCTATTATCTAAAACTATGGTAAATATACAGTATATCTTAATAATATTTCATCATATTAATTAAATTAATTATTAACCGAACGTAAAGCAGTGTTGCCATGTCTCTGGAATAAAATATTGTTGTTGTTGTTAGAATATCTGTTGTGGATAATATTCACAGCCTACTGAAAAATAATTAAATTAAATTCACTAATGTCTTGGTTGTGTGTGTGTGTGTGTGTGTTTGTTACAAATTAAATTAACTAATGTCTTGGTTGTATGTAGTGTGTGAAGGGTGGTATGTAGTTCTTACCTATTTGTTCTTACCTATTTGTATCTTTACAGGATTGAGTCAAGCTCGTAATGACCCGTATTTTAAATCACAATTATCATATTTTTCTTTAAAGTTATATACAGTTGGACACATGAATGGGTGGTACAGCTCAGGTGAAATATACTTGTCCCATTTGAGTAACAAGTGTCTATTATCAGGTACTTGCTTTTATTACATCCTCAATACTGACCTTCTGCCCCTGATGTCTCCAATTTGGCACTAAGGAACTTGATATTGGTGGAAATTGACCATCTTTCACCTTGGGCTGTACCACCCATTCATGTGTCCAACTGTATGTGCGTGTGTGTGAGAGAGAGACAGAAGTACACACACACACACACACACACATAGAGCTAGCTTCAGCAGGCAGAGGAGTGATTACGAGGCTTATCTGACCTCACTCAGCCTGGGGGGCGAGTCGAGACTGCCACTGATTGAGCAGCAAGGCAGCAGAAGTAGCAGAAGGAGGAGTAGGAAGGGTAAGGGGAAGAGGAGGAGGAGGAGTAGTTGAAGTAGGAAGAGGAGTAGGGGGGGAGTAGGAGGGGGAAGAGGAGTAGGAAGGAGGAGGAGAAGAAGACTAGGAATCGAAAGAGGAGGAGGAGAAGGAAGAGGAGGGGGAGTAGGAGTAGAAAGAGGAGGAGGAGAAGGAGTAGGAGGAGGAGGAAAAGTAGGAGTAGAAAGAGGAGTAAGAGGGGGAAATTAGAAGAAAGAAGGGGATAGAAGAAGTAAAACCTCTGTCCCCACCCACTACTCGATCCCTCAGGCACAAGGCCCTAT
>JAWQEG010002828.1:5000-95000 GCA_033782935.1 Petrolisthes cinctipes | reverse complement strand
CCCCTTCCCAGTCCTCTCTGCCTCATCTCATCTCATCCCCCATCCCCTTCCTCTCTGCCCCATCTCACTCCTTCCTCTTTCCCTTCCCCTCTGCCCCATCTCACTCGTTCCTTTTCCCCATCTCATCCCATCCCCCACCCCCTTCTTCCTCCTTCCCCTTTCCCCACCCCCTCCCCTTCCCTTCTCACCCTGCCCCATCCCCACCCCCTTCCCTGCCCCATCTTGTCCATCCCCTTCCCTCTCATCCTTACCCCTCCTCACACACACACACACACTCTCTCACACCAATAACTTGCTCTACTCTCTCTAATATTTCACCATAACGTGTGCCGAGTCAATTCTTATAAGCTCTCCCTTACAGTACACACACTACGTTACTATAAATGAAAATAGAACATCTATTTTTTTGCACATTGTTTCTATAAATGAATTAAAACAACATCTATTTATTTATATATATATATATAACTCCAATTGTGTGTGAGAGAGAGAGAGAGAGAGAGAGAGAGAGAGAGAGAGAGAGAGAGAGAGAGAGAGAGAGAGAGAGAGAGAGAGAATGTGTGTGTGTGACTACATTTCAGGGTCCCTCAATTCATACTGTAGGCTATAATTATCATATCATTTCAACAAACATGAATGATATGGATTTACACTCGTTCGTAGTTCGCTGGCAGCAGATTCATTCATACAGATTCATTCACAATTTTTACGACCTTGTGTGAACGTACAGTCGGCGGCAAAAAAAAGTCGTGTCGCCACATCTGCTGCCGAGTCAATGAAGTACAGCCACAATCAAAATAATATCCACCGACACTTTCTTTCCATCTTAGTAAATAAATATCTCTCTGTCTCTCTCTCTCTCACACACACACACACTCACTCTCTCTCTCTCTCTCTCTCTCTCTCTCTCTCACACATACACTCTCTGAATCTCTCTCTCTCTCTCTCACAACACGTGTATGATGATTTTGCAGCACCTGATAATAATAATAATAATAATAATAATAATAATAATAATAATAACCAACACTTTCCTTCCATCGTAGTAAATAAATATCTTGGTAATAAAGAACAACACGTGTATCATATCACTCTTAGTACCAAATAATATTGTGTTACTGAGGTGGAATGAGAGAGGAGGTCCAGTTTATAATGAATTTCTAGTACTAAATATCCTTGACGTAATCTCTATAAACTTACTATATACTCTTTCACTGTTATAGAGATGGAGTGGGAGAGAGGAGGTCCAGTTTCTAATATTCCTTAACGTAATCTCTATATAATTTGCCACTCTTTCACTGTTGTAGGTGGAATGAGAGAGGTTGGGTCGAGTTATTTTATAAGTTGCTAACACTGTAGTCGAGTTAGTCTATAAAGATTCTAATACTGTGGTCGAGTTAATCTAATAAGTTTCTAATAATCCTTGGTGTAATCTCTATATAATTACTACTCTTATCTACTATTACAGGTGGAGTGGGAGAGGTTGGGTCGAGTTATTCAATAAGTTGGTCGAGTTAGTCTATAAGATTCTAATTATACTGTGGTCGAGTTATTCTAATAAGTTTTTAATTCTAATAATCCTTGGTGTAATCTCTATACAATTACTACTACTCTTATCTACTATTACAGGTGGAGTGGGAGAGGTTGGGTCGAGTTATTCAATAAGTTGGTCGAGTTAGTCTATAAGATTCTAATTATACTGTGGTCGAGTTATTCTAATAAGTTTTTAATTCTAATAATCCTTGGTGTAATCTCTATACAATTACTACTACTCTTATCTACTATTACAGGTGGAGTGGGAGAGGTTGGGTCTGGGTCTGAGCAATACACCCTTCCATCACTAGAGGACGTCATTCAGTCAGTACAAGACCTGGATGTACAACGGGTCCTCAGAACATACACAGCCCAACACAACCAGGTCAGTTCATTATTTTAAGGGGGAAAGTTTTGTTGTCAGTTTATTTAAGGGTGAAGTTTTGTGGTCAGTTTATTTAAGGGTGAAGTTTTGTGGTCAGTTTATTTAAGGGTGAAGTTTTGTGGTCAGTTCATTATTTTAAGGGGGACGTTTTGTGGTCAGTTTATTTAAGGGTGAAGTTTTGTGGTCAGTTTATTGAAGGGGGAAGTTTTGTGTTCAGTTCATTTAAGTGGGGAAGTTTTGTGTTGGTAAATCTGGAGCAACTGAATCCTCCAAACTATTCCAAGCAACAGAACATCATTATGTTTGCTCTTCTGGTCCTGTTTCCTAGCATACTTTGGAGGAATCAAGGCAAAATTAACCTAACCTAACCTTTTCTTTGTATACCATTTGTTGGAGGCCTTAACCTAACCTAACCTAACCTAACCTTTTCTTTGTATACCATTTGTTACAGGCCTTAACCTAACCTAACCTAACCTAACCTTTTACTTGTATACCATTTGTTACAGGCCTTAACCTAACCTAACCTTTTCTTTGTATACCATTTGTTACAGGCCTTAACCTAACCTAACCTTTTCTTTGTATACCATTTGTTACAGGCCTTAACCTAACCTAACCTTTTATTTGTATACCATTTGTTGTAGGTGCCTGAGGGAACTCCCCCCGTGAGACTCATTGTGTCGTCCACGTGGCGGAGTGGGTCAACCTTATTGGGAGAAGCTCTGGCTGCTCACCCTGGCGTCTTCTATCACTACGAACCTCTCATGCCACTCGGACTCCAGCAGGTCGGACCCACACATCCAGATCAGGTAACTACTATATCCATGTGCACACAGTTACTATGTCTTTTCACATTACTCTTGGTTGGTATAAAGTTCATAATGAAATTTGGTAACAACTTATAATTGCCGTTGTTTAATAATATTGTACAATTAGATGCATGTGTGTGATCTATGAATTTAGCCAATATCTTGAATTTTCCGTCTGTACTGTACCAGCTGACATAATTATAACGGTGTGTGTTTAATTCAGGGCAAATCGACAACATTACTACGAGACCTGATGAGCTGTGACTACCGGACAGCCCATGACTATCTCAAGTTTGCCTTCGTCAACCACGACATGTTCGTCCGTAACATGAGGCTGTGGTCTATGTGTAGTGCCATGCCTCGCAGTAAATGTTACGCCCCTGACACCCTGGGAAGGCTGTGTTCGGTGTTTCCGGTGCACGTGATGAAGGTGGTACGGGCACGACTGTCAGTGTTGGCTCCACTACTGATAAACCCTTGGGTACGTCTGGTGTGGTTAGTGAGGGACCCTAGGGCAGTTATCAGCTCCAGGACCAATAGTGTCACTTGGTGCACCACTCGATCTTGTAGTGACCCGGGTTACCTCTGCTCGGATCTGGCTCTTGACTACAGTACTTTCCTGGTCCTAAAGGAGGAATACCCCAAGCAGGTCCTACTGTTACGTTATGAGGACCTGGCCAGACACCCGTACGACAAGACACGACTGGTACTCGAGTTCGCTGGACTAACTCTACGCCGGCAAGTAAAAGATTACCTAGACGACCACCTCACATCAGACGAGGACGCCCCCTGGAGTACTCGCCACGACCCCAGCACCCGTGTAGCTCGCTGGATGAAGGTGATGAAGTTTGAGGATGTGGTGAGAACACAGTACCAATGTCACAACATAATCAAGAACCTCGGCTACAGACTCTTTACCTCACAGACAGATATGGACACAGGCAATGCAGTGGGACTCCTCAACCTGCCCTGACCCTTACCACTGCCTGTACTCACCACACATTATGTACTCCTCAGTGTACAGTCACCAGTTGAAGTTCCTCTACAAAGAATAATAATCTTGAAGACCGTCGTCGTATCCGTGAAAGCACTTGTACTGACTTCCACCCACACTTGGTTTAGTTAACGACAAATTGTGCTAAATATAATACAGGGTGACACGATACATTTTACAGTCAAGTGTAGTGAATTGTTTATATACCAAGCAGGCTGTGCACTATAGTCTCTTGGGACACCTTGTATGTTATTATAGCCATTGAACTCTTACTGTACAGCCACAATCAAATATCCATCGACACTTTCCTTTCATCGTGCATTTAAATCAGTATCATATCAAAATATAATCATACAATACCTTACATCAACTCAACCCCCTCAATTATTATTATGAGGTGCTGCAAAATCACACATGTGTTGTTTTTTATTACCAAGATATTTACTTTACAATGGAAGGAAAGTGTCAGTGGATATTTGATTGTGGCTGTACCTGTTTGAACTATATAGAAAAGTTGTGGATTCGTCTCTGTCCCGTATGGAAGCCCCAGACCAGTTCAATACATAAATGGCAATTATTCCTTGACATCCAATTCAATCCAGTTATAGTTTACAAAATGTTTACTTCACTCTGTTACCAACCTTTTTCCTCAGATAACCATGCATTACATATATATATATATATATTTTTTTTTTTTTTTTTTTTTTTTTTTTCCAGTTTCCATCTAGTGTTTCATATACAGAATCTGTGATCAGTGGTAATTCTCGTCTAATGTGGAGTGGTGGGGGGTGGCTCTCCCTCCTTAAGAAATATAACCTTACTGGGCCTATACATGGATTAGCATGGCCTATTATTACTGTATATTGTTAGGTATAAAAATGCAACTCCTCGTCTTGTAACCCAAACAAAAAAATATGAACAGCTGTGAAGTCTAATGTACAGCCACAATCAAATAACCACCGACACTTTCATTCCATCGTGCAAATAAATCAGCATCATATCAAAATATAATCATACAACAACAACACCTTACGTCAACTCAACCCCCTCAATTATTATTATTATGAGGTGCTGAAAAATCATACATACACGTGTTGTTCTTTATTACCAAGATATTTACTACGATGGAAGGAAAGTGTCGGTGGATATTTGATTGTGGCTGTACACTCGCAATCCAAAATATGTATCCAGGCTTGCTTCGAATAGCCTGATTGAGTATTAAGCGAGCTCATGCAAGCAAATATGAAACAGAATAAGCGTTGTAATTGGTTCACTAGTATGTCAAATGATTCGACACTTCAACAACAAGACCTGGATACAAATATGAAACAGGATAAGCGTTGTAATTGGTTCACTAGTATGTCAAATGATTCGACACTTCAACAACAAGACCTGGATACAAATATGAAACAGGATAAGCGTTGTAATTGGTTCACTAGTATGTCAAATGATTCGACACTTCAACAACAAGACCTGGATACAAATATGAAACAGGATAAGCGTTGTAATTGGTTCACTAGTATGTCAAATGATTCGACACTTCAACAACAAGACCTGGATACAAATATGAAACAGGATAAGCGTTGTAATTGGTTCACTAGTATGTCAAATGATTCGACACTTCAACAACAAGACCTGGATACAAATATGAAACAGGATAAGCGTTGTAATTGGTTCACTAGTATGTCAAATGATTCGACACTTCAACAACAAGACCTGGATACAAATATGAAACAGGATAAGCGTTGTAATTGGTTCACTAGTATGTCAAATGATTCGACACTTCAACAACAAGACCTGGATACAAATATGAAACAGGATAAGCGTTGTAATTGGTTCACTAGTATGTCAAATGATTCGACACTTCAACAACAAGACCTGGATACAAATTTTGGATTGCGAGTGTACATGTCAGCAGCTCGTGACAATCATTTATACATATCGACCACCGGTAGAGTGCACTGTAGGCTCTATATAGTCTGTTACTGCACATCTTACCGTAGCTTAGTATTTTGCACACGTATACACACAAGGATAAATGTCTGTGATAATGATACTCTAGGACTCTAGGTGAATATTTAGTAACCTCTTCAAGTGAACTCTATTATATCCTATTATTTAGTAACCTCTTCAAGTGAACTCTTTTATATCCAATTATTTAGCAACCTCTTCAAGTGAATTCTATTATATTATTGTCTGTGATATTGAGAGCTAATGATTTTTCTCAAGTTAATTAAGGGGATTGTAAGGGGATAAGGGGTCTCTGATTCCTCCTAACTAAATAATGCCACGAATATAACAGATCCCTCATTAATTAAAGCACCATTTTAAGGGACCCTGTGTATAATGTAGTCATAAAATTGGAGATAATTGAGCCCTTCAAATATTGCCACGAAACACACACACACCTATCTATACGGAAGGAGCTTGTTGTTTCATGGCATGGTCAGGGGGAATCAGAAGCCTTCAATTTTACCAAGATTTACCAACATTACAATTCCAACCACACATTAGGCTACAATACAAACATCCTTAATTCCTAATAAAGATACTGCCATATAAATAAAACACATTAGGCTACGATACAAACTCCCTTCCTAAAGATACTATTGTCATTTAAATAAAACACATTAGGCTACAATACAAACAGCCTTCCTAAAGATACTATTGTCATTTAAATAAAACACATTAGGCTACGATACAAACACCCTTCCTAATAAAGATACTGCCATATAAATAAAACACATTAGGCTACAATACAAAAACATCCTTCCTAAAAAAGCTGAAAACATAGATAAAAGAATTAATTAATATATAGCCTCTAATTCACAGACTATACTATAAATATCACAAACCTTTTTAGTTAGGATGGATCTTGGTATATATTATGTAATTATATATATTATTCTATATATATATATATTTAATTTTGTAGCCTAATAACACGGGATTCCAATGCAGCCTCCCATGTTATGAATTGTACCACTGCCATGCAAAACAAACAAACATAAAACAAAAACAAAACAAACTAACAAACAAAAGAAACAGACAAACTAAACAAAACCATCAAACTAACTAAAACAAAACAAAACAAACAAAACGAAACCATCAAACAAGAAAACATCAAACGAACAAAACAAACAAAACAAAAACCATAAAAAAAACTCACAAACAAACAAAAGAACAAAACAAAACAAACAAACAAAACCATCAAACACACAAACAAACAAAACAAAACAAGAAAAAAAACTAAACTTTCAATTCACCAACAAACACATTATGAGATACAAGAGAATGAAGATGTTATGTCGACGAGAAAACAGTGTGTGTGTGTGTGTGTGTGTTATGGGTTGGTAATACTGTATATGCAAGAACACTGACAGCATGGTGTTTACGAGGGTGTGGTAGCCTATGTAACGGTACGATGGCTATGTAAGTGAGCAAGGAAAAAGTTGGGAGATGGATAGAGGAAGGGAGAAGAAGAAGTGGTAAGGAGGATAACAGGAGAGGGAAGAGAGGAGGAGGAGGAGGAGGAGAAAATGGCAATTGGTAGAGGAGGTGTAAAGGAGAGCGAGCGAGAGCAGAGAGAGGAGGAATGAAAAGAGAGAAGGGAAGAAAGGAGAAATAAAAAGAGAGATGAAAGGTAAAGGGAAGAGAAGAGAGAGTACCTTGCATGTGGCCCTATATTCAAGTTGTATACTAAAAGAATGTATGTACCGTACAATGAATGTTAATAGTCGGGTCACAGGTTTGGTCCGAAGATTAATTGTAACCCGTGACACACACACACACACACAATGAGGAATATACCAGATCATATGACCTTGTTTGATGTCCTATAGATATGTGTACATAAGTGTATTTGTGACACACAACAGATTTTCATATAATAATTTGGTATGAGACTCAAATATGAAAAAAATTATTTGTTGTACTATGTTCAAGATAAAAAATGTAAATAAACTCAGCATACATTTCATACAGCATGCAAAATGCATATAAGAACCATTACAGTAATAAACTTTTGCTTTACATATATCCAAGTGTGTTTTTCAACATATGGTTATATTGTGTATTTTCAGTTTCTCACTGAAGCCAAATTATTCTTTCATTACCTTAGGTGTGTGTAATGTCCACACCACATTCTATTGACTGATGGACTCTGTCTTGAGATTACTCACCTCACACACCTTACTGGACCATATGGTGTGACGTGATCATTTCCGAGAGAATCAAGGAAGAGCATCTACGTATTATTATAATGCCTGGGTTAGATGTTTGACTGGATACGCAGAGCAGTGCTCATGCTGAAGCATACTAAGTGCACTTTCTCCCGTTTCTGCGACATGACATCTCTCGAGGAGGGTTTACAATCTTTGACTGTATTTTCGGGGCTGGAACAGCATCAGTGACTGAAGAGGAACTTAGTGGTGTAGTGGCATCTGTTACTACACTTGTAGCGTTACCTGACTCTGAAATAGATGTTGGCTGACTGGAAATGAACACGGCTAAATCGATAATGTGCTCTAACAGAAGGTAAAGATGCATCATGTCACCTCTTATGTTGAACTGCCTTGTGTTAGTCTGACCTCCAGGTGTCCAGAGGTAAAGGTGCCTTCAGCTGCCTTTGGTTTACACATGTAAGAGTGCCTGGTGTTGTCCTCTGATCCAGGTTACTTCGAGCTGACCCTAACTGAGTTGCAGTGGAAGCTCCTCGAACTGCATATTTGAGGGGCCAGTTGTTACGGGTGTTATCAGGTGCTCATGCTTGTTTTTCTCGGAGTACTGTCGTACGCACTGTACTTACACATGCCTTTCCTTCTCCTACCTGTTGGCAAGTGGCAGGCCGCCAGCCGGTGCGCACTGAGTTCGGGGAACCTGGTAGTGGTAGGTTTTCTTTGGGGAAGTTGAAGAGTGACTCTGGTGTTTGTACTGTTCACTGCTGAATCATAAACATGGACGTCATATAGGGGGAGGGATTTGCCCCCTAAAACTTAGTTGCACCCATAAGATCTGCTGGCTTGCCTCCTACCTCCCACAAGACAACCAACTATTATCAAAAGGATATAATTAGAAGAGGGGAGATATGATTAAGGAAAATATTAGATAATCTAATTACATGACTAAAAAACAACTGGAGGGACCCCTTTCCCCTTCCCCAGAAGAAAAACTGAAATGACACCTCGAGTACATATACTGTAATTTGTTATGCTATAAAAGAAAACATGATGTAATAAATGTAATATCAAGTGTGCAATCCTACCCAAACAACATTTTTGTAGTAAAGATTCACGTACAAGAATGTTACTAAAGGACTCGGTTCTAAAACAGATAATGCTGAACGCTGACAATAATAACAGTAGGTGACGGGATATCAAAGAATAATACCTTCATCAAAACTTCCCTGGAGCAACCATCAATAATAGATGTTGTCCTGTGTTTTTGCAGTTGCTGGCCTGTCGTGTGGAGGAAGTATGCTGTTGCTTTCAATTTTCCGCTTTTGTGTGGATATTATTTATACTAGTTTAAGCCAAAATGTATAAGGCTACACTGGACATCTTACCCAAATACAAAACTCCACATAGCCTACTAGTAAATCGATAAAAGAAAAATATAAGTAAAATTTCTCCTCATAAAATTTATGTCATTCATTACAACGGTGTTCGACAAGCTATATATTCATCAATAACTTTAGTATAACACAATTCCTGAAAATATTACTGTCTCTTCTCGTTGTGCATGTAATATTATCCACCCAGGCAAGATCTACTGTAGCTCCCAAGAATATAACCAACCAGAGAAACCGAAAGGACAGAGCATTGCCAAATTGGTGGTCATACTACCAATATATTTATTTACTGTTATGTTATCCTTATTGCTTTAATTACGTTCCTTGAATGTAATGACTGATATCAGTAATTCAACAACGTTACAACAAATTGCATCATCATATGTTTTACTTAAATTTACAAGCTGTACAAAAAACAGCAACTGGCAACGTTTCACGGTGAGAAGCAAGGGCGAGGCTCCTCAGTAAGCCAACCAGCCACTGAGCCAGTCAGCCAGCCAGCCAACAGGTAGACAAGTCAGCAGTATTAACAGAGTTGCCATAATCGCTATTTTACCGCCAAATAATTGTTACTTTTAAGGTTATCCGAGCCAAAATTTCAGTCATTCCGAGTTGGGTCCTTTTTCCGTTCCTAAATTAATGGCTACTGTTTACCTTATTAGTTATTGTTGTTATTGATGATGTTCTTCAGGGGCAGAATGGCCTCCTGCCCCACAGACACTCTGGTCGCAGCGAAAAAACAAATTAAAATAAAGGAGGGGCTGGCCCTATATGCCTGCTGGGCTACCGAAGCACATCCCAGGGAAACGAGACCAGAGCTTACTGGACCAGGGAGTCTGGGGGTCTCCGACTGCCAGGGAAATTGGGAAGAAGGTCTTTGATCCCACAGCCAGTGCTGTAGGTCCAAGTCCACGTTACCACAAGAGCTACAAGTGGGGCCGCACCTTCCATGAGACCAGCCCTGAAGGGACCATAAGGGGGAGGGAGTTTATACTGCTGCATGCAAAGGGATAATGCACCCCCGTGTGCTGGTGGTACACACAGCAGTGGGGAAAAAAGAAAAGAAAAAAGCCTCCGGTTGCTGTACACCTCACGTGGATTTTTAATCCATGTGGGCAGATCTCGTCAAATCCACTAGAAAGTGACCAGATCCTACAACAATCTTTATTCTAGCCCTTTGGAGGATGACTAGTATGCACAGAGAATAAAGTCAGCCCGTCTGGGCAGGTTACCTTAGTAGTTACTTATGCTGCTGTGCAGTGTGTATTTTCACAGATGAACATATGGTGAAACGATAAGATTTGCAACAGATTGTAACTGAAAACTAATTAAAATCTTCTACAACATGTGCGAATGAATCTTCATGCAAACATCAAGGGAAGATGAGGGATAACATTAATTATGTGTTATCATGAGTTCATTCCCACCAAGGTGATGTTGGGCTTGTTTATCCAAGACATGTAAGGAAAACAAAAATTATGAAAATGTCATTAATATGTAGAGAACTATAGATTATGCACATGGATACAGTTTTATAACTTGATTAATTTTGACATGTAATTCTATTCTAATATCTGTATCTGCATCATAAATGCTTACTAAAGAACAGCATCAATAGTTAATTGTTAAGTTCATACTAAATTTTACTGCTTTGTTGATTATTGACATATATTTTCATTAAGTTTTATTAAACTTCTTGTTCGAGGAAAAGCTAAGTTTCTCGTCGCTAAATTCCCCGTAGGAGGATATGGCCTGCATTAATTGGTGATGTGGGCAATACTTTAAGGGTTTGGGCGCCCCTTCGGCCCCAGCCACTAGCTTTTAGTTCTTCAACTGTCCCTCTTTTCTTTCTATTTCCTTCCTGTTTGCTGTCTCACCTCTCTATCAACCCTTTCTGGCGCTATATGACCTCGCTGTTGCGGCGCCTAATATCAATCAATCAATCAATAGTCGCTAAATTCGCACTGCAAAATAACATTCCTCGAAGAAGAGTAGTCCAGCAGTTTGATCGATCCAGTGTTTCTATAAGTATTGTATGGTTATTGGAATACAAATTATTTTTCCTTGCATTATGTGTGCTCCAGACTAGACAAGAACCAACAAGTTCTCTCTTCTGCCTAGCTGCCAGCTGCTGTCTCGCCTTGCCTCACTCAAGATTTAGAATTTTGCTGGCCTCACTCACCTCTACTGCAATTAACTCGCCTGTGGCACGGCTCCTCGATCCTCTAGCTACCTCGTGTGTGTGCTCGCTCCACTACCACGTACGGTTGGACACAGGAATTCGTGGTACAGCTGAGGTGGTAAATGCTTAGCTCCTCCCAGTATGAAATTCCTTAACGACCAAAAAGATTTACCAGGGGCAGAAACTATGATGTGGGATGGCTACGATAAGCAAATACCGGACAAAAGTCACTGGTTATAAGGGAGAGATAAGCATCTTCTACCTGGGCTGTACCACGAATTCCTGTGTCCAACTGTACGTGCTCTCCCTCTCCAGCTACGGTCCTTGGTCCTGTGTCTTATACAAATATATTCTACTGTGTGCAACAATAAACTATATCGTCCCTGTTAGTTCGGAACATCCCGTAGCAACTAGTAACAGCTATTCTTGTTACATGGTAAAAACATTCAATACTTAGCAGATGGGGAAATTAATCCAATAATTATGATGACTTTGATATTTAAGCCTCAGCTTGATTTCAATTAATGCATTACTGTTTTATTTCGCTACTTTTTGGGCTGTAGTCTGCGCTAACTGGTAACACTGTCTCCAAGCCTCAATAATAATAAATAGCCTCTGGTACAGCCCACATTGCCACGCACTGCCTGCCTCACCCTCATCCCCTCATACAAGGTTAGTAATGTTGCCAAGTTTGGGGAATTCTCTCTTGACATGAGGAATTAGAGATACCAATGGGGAAATTATATATACCGGTAGGTTGGTCGAGAGTAGATGGAAAAATTTCTACGAAACGAAATATCGAGAAGATGGTAAATAGGGAAATTCTGATGTCGAAGTTGAGGTAAAAAAAAGGAAAATTCTAAAGGTGAAGATGGTACACAGGGATTATCTGATGTCGAAGTTGAGGTAAAAAAAAGGGAAATTCTAAAGGTGAACATGGTAAACAGAGAAATTCTGATGTCGAAATTGAGGTTAAAAAAAAAAAAGGGAAATTCTAAAGATGAAGTTAGGGAAATTTCATCAACAAGCAGACAGACCTGGCGGCATTTGCAACACTGCACATCATGTTAACAGTGCTGCCAAGTATGGAAAATTTTCTCTAGACATGGGGAATTAGATACCAATGTAGAAAATATATAAAGATTTTTCAAAAGTAAATGGGGAAATTCTACCAGACGAAATATCAAGGAAGAAAGAAAGTAAATGTGCAACTATCTTCAAGAGTAAACAGAGAATTTTTGAGGTAAAAAGAGAAATTCTGATGTGGAAGTTGGGGAAATTTCGTGAAGCAGACCTGGCAACACTGCATGTTAGTCCCTCACCGAATTCTAAAGGAGTGACAGTGTCTGGGATTTACTCTCGTTAAAGCCATGGCAAAACCCTTATAATTGTGGCCTTTTTTTCGGGTGCAAGTGTTGTGTGTATGTAATATGCAATGATTCACTTGTTTACTGTGACTGAACTAAAACCCTTGTGATATTTCTTATATTAATATGAAGTGGAAAATCATATAAACTGTAGGATTCTTTTCTGGAATTTTAAGACCACATTGGAAGTGAATAACGGTGAAGGATTATTATTATAGTTATACAGTAACGTTATAGGCGAACATTCGTCACATTTCATATATAAACGTACTGTACTTACTTAAATACATAATATAATAATATAATATAACATAGAAAAGTAGTGGAGGATTTGTCAGAAGCTTGAGGACACGATTTATTATTATTATTATTATTATTATTATTTCAGATTTTAAACGTACTGTACATATCTTAATTAATACAGAAGTTACACAACATACATATAACATCTGGCCTTATACATTGGTGAAGTAGTGAGTGGAAGGACACGATTTTTATTATTGAGGACTGAAGATTTTGTTATTAATTTATTATGAGAATGTGTGGAGGTGTGGTGGTGAAGGAGTTGCTGCCACTACTACTGCTACTCCTGCTGCTGGTAGTAGTAGAACAAGTAACATCTCAAGTAGTAGGTAAGGAATTAATTATAGAGACTGCTGAGGAATTTGCTTGTTAATTGGTCTATGTTGCTTTGACTAACTTACTATTATATTATCGTATGAAGGTTAATGTAAGATTTCTCAATTTGGCACTGTTCTGGAGACGATAATTAATTAAGGGGGTAATTAATTCACTTTTGTTATACAGTGTTGGAGTGCCTTAATTGATTCCTCCAATTAAAGTATGCCAGGAAACTCGACCAGATGAGCAAATATAATGGTGTTCTGTTGCTTGGAATAGTTTGGAGGAATCATGTGCTCCAAATTTACGAACAGTTTACTTCGTGTGTATTTTGTAGACTATAAATTGTACACACCAAGATCATTAATGGGTAACGGTAATTCTTTCAATATTTACCCATTAATGAGGGTTACTTGGTGCACACTGTCACTGTCTTGTGTACTTGTGTGGCTGTAGAGAAGCCAAGAGAAAACCAGTTGGTGTAAATGGATACAATTAACATTACTGTATTAGGAGTCAGCATTGTTGTTTATTTCAGCTGTCATTATGCTTGAGCTATTGATCGGAAGTAATTAATTAAGGAGTTAGATGCATTTACAACATTGGATTTGGATATTAATGCCACCAAGTACCTTAATAATTATGTTCATTGATGTGAAATAAGTCATCAGTGCTGTACATATATATTATATAGTATTTGGTCATGTGTACATCTAATTTCAAGTTTTATTTGGCATCTCACCATCGAATCAATAATTGCGTTTCTACAATACAATGAGTGTTTAATTGTTTATACTGCATTTCACACTCGTGATGTTTCTGTAGTCACTGAGAGTCCTTCTAAGAAGACAGTCAACCAGGCGTCATATACAAAAATAGAAGTGGCTTCACCATGAATATATCTCGTAGCAGTTGGGGCCGTACTCAAGAACATTTGTAGTGTATACGATGGCGTGGTACCGGTACGATGGCTGTAGTGTTTGTCTCTGGATGTTCTCGAATACGGCAGTTACTCTGACTATTATTTTCAGGGTTTATTTGACCACCCCAGTAATATCTCGCCCATTTAATTAGGCTATACAAGTATTGTTCGACAGTAAGGTATCTCTGCTTGAACAACCAATGTTAACTTATACTGAAGATAAGGGCAATAGTTTTACTGTAAAGCAAGTGCATGAATGAGGTGTATCTTATATGTCACTAGTGTTAATGAGTTGTAAATTGATCGTGTATAATAACTGTCAGAAATAAGGTATGTGAAAAATTCGAACACACATTATATTTACGTACGAGCTACACGTTTAATGGCAAAAAAAAAAAAAAAAAAGTGCAGGAGAGAGCGAAGAACAGAAGTTAATTAGATGTAATTGTTGAAATAGACCGTTATGAGAATAAATTAAGACACTCCTGTCCCTCTTCATTCAGACATTCACCACAAGGAAGACCATCGTATGTAAGAATATCGGTGGTGTTGACGATGGCTCTAGTGTGTCTATGTAGAGTCATTGTACAGCCACAATCAAATAACCACCCACACTTTCCATCGTGCAAATAAATCAGGTATCATATCTAAATATAATCATACAACACCTTATGTCTACTCAACCTCCTTAATTATTATTAAGAGGTGCTGCAAAATCATACAAGTATTGCTCATTATTACAAAGATATTTACGACGATGGAAGGAAAGTGTTGGTGGATATTTGATTGTGGCTGTACTTATACCACACCATCGTCAACACCAGGAGAGTTCTTGCATACTACTCCCAGTATAGCTATAGGCTACCGTCAGAGGATGTGTAGTTTTGTTGTTGACGATCTCTATTTCATTTATCTAAATATAAATGGATAGAAAATAAAATGAATTAATACATTTTAATAATTAAAATGGGACTTAATCTGTCTAGGAAATGCAATACCGTAATCATTTTGACTGCGAAAGTCTGCCTCATTACAAGTTAATGACAATACCATCACACTTCTAGATGAATTTCCGTGTAGGCTATAAACAGCCAGAAAAGTCGTGTCTTGGTTCCAAACACCGTAAATATTAAAAAATATAAGTCGCAGGAATAGTAAATGCTTCACGAGTCTGGCACCATGTCAAACCAGGCTGAACTGCCAACAAATAACTACAGTATTACTATACAGCACATATGACCTTCACTAGGCTAGGCTAGTCCTACCCCGCCTTTGAGACATCACACCCACCACCACCACCACCATCTTAGCATACACAGTTGCCAGTCATGTGAAGCCATACCTGCTGTTTTGACTATTCATTCGATCATTTACTGGGCTCGGAAAGAGGTCTCCACAATTTTTTTTGGATTAACCAATACATTTGAAAACATGTGGTGGTTTGCCCCTTTGGCGGCCTCTGCTGGGGATGCGGGTGGCCCCATAACGAATGCACCACCACCACGCCAAGACCCCAGCAGGACTACCTTTTTAAGTTTATAATGTTTATTGACGATGGTACCCGCAAATCCGTAATCCAGGAAGACCAGCCTGGAAATGATGATGGTAAAATGTCAATGGAAACCGAGGCTGGGAAAGAATACATACCAAGACGACGGAAACAAGATGTTGGGATTTGTACTAAAGCTATTAGGGTGTACGGTACATGTACTTTTTGTAAACTAATGCTTCAGCTATTGTACTACATGCAGGTGCGAGAACTTGATCATTGTCAATTCATATGGTGTCCAGAAGCGGGGAGGGGGAAGGGTTGATGAAGGTCAGAAATAGTTCCTCCTCTCTTCATTTTTACCAATCAATTCCTTCTCTCCTTCTCCTTCTCCCAGACTATTTCCCTTTCTCTTTGTTAATGTTATCTAGCTCTCCTAATATTTTTTCCTCTTAACACAAGCGTAGTAGGCGGTGTGACTGGATGTTGTAATTCCCATGTTGTGTGGCCTTCTTGAAACCGGTTTTCGCCATTACCATGAAACTGTATTTGAGGGTTTGACTTTCCTTTGCACTCCTGTGTGTGTTTGTGCGCTAGTACCTTATAGTATATTTACAAAATTGAATCGTGAATCAATAAGTTTGTGATCGATGTCCTATTTATGATATATTTTACACCACAAAACCTCTTCTAGTGATTTATTCTGTAGTGATCTGTAGCTGTCTTTGGATATATTAATTTCCTGACGTCTTTGTCGCCCATGTGTAATTTTTTTTTGTATATTTTATCTTCTGTTGGCATATACGTATACTCAGGTCACAGTTTTTAGATCATAGCCTACTCATAGGCTATTATTTTCCTCTATTCACCGTATCTTCCAGAAATAGCAGATTCATTTTGTCAGTCTCAATTCATGTTGTCTATTCTTCCTTATTTGATTCCGGCCTATTTTCATGGTGTGTGTGTTGTGTGTTGTGTGTGTGTGTGTGTTAGCAGATCAATAAGACAGGCTGCCTGGCACTGGCAGTGCGCCCGCAACATTGGCACCGCTACGTCTGCACGAATAGGCTAGACTGTTTTAATTAGAGTAGTGGACATCCTATCACTGTCATTCCTCGTTGTGTAGGAATGTAGCAACAACTAGCCTAGTACTGTAAAAACATGACCTGTCACACCATTCATATGTTGTTGGTTGTACAGTCACAAGCACTAATAAGTATACAGCTTTGGTTGAAGCTTTGAAAAGTTCACCAATTCAGCGACGAACAAATTCCAATGGAGATTTTATTGTGCATTTATTTACTGTCCCTAGGAACTCGAAGCACACCTGGATACTTATTAGTGCTCGTGACTGTACTTCTGGTATGGTGGTGGCGATTAAGAACTAGAGAACAGATATAACACATACAGATCTTCATGCAACCAGCAATGAACAATAAAGAAGTTAGCCTACGTTCCCCTTATCCACACACAAATCACCTTTTCAAAGACATGGGATATTTTAGGAGTTTGTAGTTTGGTCACCCAGTCTACGCTACCACCAGCAATAGTCTACTAAAGTTGGGTACCTTAACTTAATTGATTGCTGCTTTCTGAACAGGGACACAAGAGCTTAGAAATTTGTCCAACAATTTCCCAGACTAAGAATGAAACTCAGGATCTCTCGCTTGTTAGGCTACGAGTCTTCCACTTGATCTACTATATACTACTAGCCCACTCTCCTGTATACAGTATTTTTACATGATTACAGAATAATGTTAATTCTAATTTCATACAGTAAACTGGAGTATAGTATTATGTTGTTTTCCAGGTATTAAGAAGACAAAATGCAACTTGGACAGCTCGAAGGGAGAGGTCAACAACCCGTGCCCGAGCCTGTATGATGGTGAGTGCAGGGGCAGCTACTGTGCCTGTCCCTCTGGCACCCATGAAGACTCAGGCCTACGTCGGTGTGTACCTGGTGCCGCCCCTTCAGGAGGTGGTGGTGGAGGTGGGGGTGCATTTGATGATTTGCCTTTTGACTTTGATCCTAGCAAGCCTGATAAACCCCAACCTGCACCCCCTCCCAAGCCACAACCTCAGCCTCCTAGACAACCACCTCCACCTCCTAGACAACCACCTCCACCAGGCTACAATCCAAATCAACCAGGCTACAACCCAAATCAACCAGGATACAACCCAAATCAACCAGGATACAACCCAAATCAACCAGGATACAACCCAAATCAACCAGGATACAACCCAAATCAACCAGGATACAACCCAAATCAACCAGGATACAACCCAAATCAACCCAGCGGAGGCCATGGTTCAAATAAGGGTGGTGAGGAAAAATTATTGTTTTATAACAAATTTAGATGTTAAGGTGGTGGGTGAGGGTAAGTAGCCTAGGCAGAGCAAGATGATTCTGTTCACTAGGGAGGGATTGAGTGCTGATACAGGGACAACTGGAGATTGTTATGCCTTGCCCACACCTTTGAGGGAGTTCCCATTGAGAGCAAGGCATCAGATATATTGATAGACATATATATTGTTTACTATGGTATCATAATTGTTCTTATCTTCACAGGAAGAATGTACAGTACTGTCATTATAGTCTCAGTATGTGCAGTTGGATAAGTTACTGCAAGTTTACCTTTAACCATAAATTTGTAAGCTAAAAACAATTTCCTCTTGCCTTATCCCATCTGTTGTAGTCAGGCATTCATTGGTCTCGCATCGACTGGTTTCCATATGTGGGACAGTGTAAGATGTGAAACTTTTCCTCATATACCCTGATGAGGAGGACTGGAAAGATAATATGCCTGGCTTAGTGCAGTATGATACAAATCAATAATTGCAGTGGCAAGTAGTCTTATGTACGGTGCTTTAAATACCGTATGCATCTCATATTAGCTTGCTTCATTCAATGTGTCATATACAGTGTATATCATATGCTGTAATGATGGCTATTTATATTTTAAATGACTGTTGTAGGTTTTAATATACTGTACTGTTTATCCCATCTCTTATTATGCCAGGAGACAATGTTGGAGAGAAGGCTGGAGGTAGTGTTGGAGGAGTAGTCTTTCTCTTGCTTATTGGAGGAATTGTCTACTTTTGCTGCTGCCGTGGAGGAAAACATAAGTATGACGTCATTGCCCTTTGTCATTATCTTGAATATCTTAAGAACAGATTCAAGTTGGAGTTAGTGTCACTTTTCAGTAGTTCTACTCATTATACCATACATGGGGCTGCTCGGTTAGACAGCTTGAGGAATTTCAACAACAACAACTATACCATACAGTATAGTATATGTTTATGATAAATGACAGAACATTTATATTGTTCCACCAGCCACCTTACAGTACAGTATTTAGCTAATAGAGGTATGTACAGTAAAAGTAAAGTATACAAAGGACTTCTTTTCCTTAAGAAGAGTGAATACATCCATGTTAAAGACTGCAGGTACATACTCATTATTATATATTATTTAACCATCTTTATATTTCAGGCAAGTAATGAGCAGGTTCCAAGGTATACCATTCATGCGGGGTGGTGGACAACAAGCAGCACCAGGAGGAGCAGTACAGATGCAACAGAGTGGAGTTATGCAGCAAGACCCCAATTTCAGCACCCAACATACCTACATCCCTCCAGGTGGTCAGCAGATGCCTCCAGGTGCACCACCTGCCCAATACCCTGCACCTCAACAACCTTATCCTCCTGCAGGTCAGAACTAATGTTCTATATATACATACTGTACATACATATACACATATACCAGGCCTTCATCTTCAACGCTGGAGGTAGCCCCCATCACGTTGCACTAATGTGCTCCATGATGAAATTTGTAGGGAAATCTTACAGAGGAGGGGTTCCCCGTGCCCATCACTCCACAGCCATTGCACCATAAACAGTGGGTGATGGGGTCGCCACATCCTTACGACTGTAACAGAGGACGGGGTTACCCAGAGCCCCTCCTCTGAGGTTGACTGCACCGCCACAGATGGGCGACAAAGTCCCCCTCACTGACGGTGGACGCTGGTGTCGCCACATCCCCACGCCTCATTAGTACGAAAGAAGAACAATAAGTATGAGAGAAAGAAAGAGCAAGCTATGGGAGGTAGAGGATGCTCAATTCCTCACTTAGATAGACCCACCCATCACCATATGATGTATATACTTATGAAGAACATTTGTGTTCGCCTGTCCATCTATGCACAGCTAAACCGTTGAACCTGATGGCCTAAAAATTGGTCCACAAGGGTAACTTGGCACATGAAAAAAAAGGTGCCATCTTCTAAGGTTGGAGATGATATAATGCTTCAGTTTATGTGGACTCGTATGACAGTGGAAATGGTACTCATAAGTATTTCATTGGTTCTTCCAACTTGTACATAGGACTCATGGTTCTGGCATGAACCCATTGTATAGTGGCAGATTTGCCAAGTCAGCTAATGAAGCATGAGAGTAAAGCAGAAACACTACAACTAACTACTAATTTTAAAAAATTAATGTAGATATCACAGTAAGCCAGAACTTCTAATATTGAATTATTCTTTAGGAATTATTGTGAGAACAATGTCCACCAGTTTAAGATGATGATAACAAGTAGCCATTGTTCTTAAAAGGTGCACTGCATGATTTGTCCTGCTCAGTTACATAGCATCATACAGTCATGGCTGTCATAAATGTAATGCCAGTATTTTGTTTCTTGATAAATCTATGTTATATATTTTTAAGAATTCATGTAATATATCTTTTTAATTTGCATTGATTAGGATTCTTTAACAGAAACACAAAATTTAAATGAAGCTTATTCAGTTGCAGCTTAGCAAAGATTTATTTTCACCTAACGTTTGCTAACTCATTATTATGCAGAAAGACTTTCAAAGCTTTGTACTGTAATGAGCCTAAAGGAAATATTAAGATATTTGAATCTTAGATGCAGTGTTACTTGTTCAACAGTAACTGTAAATCACCTGAAGGGGAAAACCTCTTTTTACTAAATTGATGGGCTAATGAATCCTCCAAACTATTCCCAGGAAACAAATCACCCTCATCTCTGTTTTGTGACATAGTTTAGAGGATTCAGTATCCCTCTAATTCACCCACAAGAATCTCTCCCCATAATTAAAGATGTAACTATCAATTAGAACAAGACTGTTACATCTTCACTGCTTATAAATTACTATTGCACTGCATCACCACACGTACATTTTTCAGTTATTCAAAGTGACGTGTTATCTGAGTGAAGATTATTTCATTTTGGGGTGTGGTCCAGTGGGATAAACTTTCATAGATGCAGTATACAGTACAGTATATCTTCATGGAATTGGTATGAAGAACTTTTAATTAGATCAACATTTAGATTTATGTTGGGACTTCATCTGAATAATATTACTGCATACATATATGGGATCTAGTGAGATCAATGTCTAGGGATAGTCCAGAGTTGTATTTTTTTATATATCTTAATTTTTGTTGAATTTCTTCAGAATAATATTACAGTACTCTACTAAATAGTTGTTTTATCACTCTTGTCAAAACTTCTTGTGGCTGACATTGAGGTGTACTGTACTGTTATTGTGATATTGAGAGTCAGGCCAGGGGGATGGAGAGTGTATGTTACTGGGCAATACAGCTACTGCACCACACCTCGCCTCACCCCACTAACCACTCCACTTAAACACGAATTCATTATTGTTTTTTTTTTTTTTATGGAAAAGGTAGATAGTTGGGGAAAATATAACTTGGTGCTAGGTAGTGGGGTCAAAACAAGGCAGCTCTGTAAAGTGGAAAAGATGAAAATTACGAGCATTTCAAAATAATACTAGAAAAGTACATTTAGTAAATTACAGCAGGCATCTGAGCATTAAGTTTTCAGAAGACATATCTTCTTTGAGTTCACCTCACTTTGACCTGGTATAGCTTAGCATTGTAGCTATGCGCATCTTCCTATATTCACGTTTTTTCTCGGCTGAATTCCAAAATCATAAATGTGGCACTACCAGTGTAATATAGATTTCTGTCAGTGCGATAAAGACTGATCATATTTACATACAGTAGAACATTCATAGCTTCTACACTATTATGAGTCTCACAAATTCAGCTCTACTGTACATTGTCACTTTGCAATACAAACAGTACTGTGCAGGTGCCACATCTACAATTTTGGAACCTCAGATGAGAAAAAAAATGAATATAGGAATGGTATAGTTTACTTTCTATTTGCATGTGTTAACTACTAATCATTTGCTTTTGGATGTGGGACTGTGGAGGTGTTGTGGAACTATCACTTCCTGTCTGTACTGTGAGCTTTGTTTTCTTCTTTGATGCTTAGCTGGTGGGTATCCTTCAGCACCATATGCACCACAACCAGGATTTGCTCCTTACCCACCACCAGGTATGTTTCAGGCACACTCCAACTTGGACTGGCTAATATACACCTTTTTTGTGTACTTATAGTACTTAATTTGGATATTCTATACAATGAATTGAAAAGCATTCCTTATTGATTGTGATGTAAACATTTAGCTTCCTGACTGTATTGCATTTTATTGATGATGTTTCCATTACTTCTGTTACCATACTTTTTATTTTTAACCTCAGCCTCGGGACTAACGCATAACTAAAAAAAATCAGTGTGTCCTCTACTGCACTGTATATCATCCTAATAAAATAATGCCCACAACCACAGTAATGTAAGAATGCTTGAGTACTAGTCCTTGGATAGAGTAGAGTACACAGGGTGCTCTAGATGACCTTTCATAAATGTCAGAGTGAATAGGTCGAGCTAATACTAATACTAAATGCACTTAAGGTTATGATGATATGAGAATTTTGGATAATTACCAAGATTTCCTGTTTGCCACTTATTTTTTCTGAAAACAGACATTTGGACTTCTTTGCCTTTTTCTGTGAACTTTAGGGAGGCAGAGGCCAGAGACAGTGTCCCCTGTAGAGTAATGAAATAGCTATACTATAATATCACTTATCACTGACCTCTGCCTCCCCAAAGTTCAGAATTTAGAGTGTTGTTCTGTACTAACAATTTTACTCTTTCCATACTAACAATTGTTAACTAACAGGTGTTGGGCCTCCTCCCCCTGGTCAGCCGCCTTACCCAACATATCCTCCTCAGGCTACACCTTACATGGCCACAGCCCCTTCTCCAGGTACCTTTCCTGCACCTCCCTCTGCTCCCTACTTAGAAAGCTCATTATAACAAATTACTCTGAATTTCAGTATTTATTTGCAGTACATTATCATACTGTAAAAAGCATCAATGCCGTTTTTGTGTTGAACAGTACAACACATGGCCCGAATGAGACTTGGCCATAGTGTCTGACCTGTTTTATATTGATTACTCTGAAGTGGAATGGCTGCTATATCAGCTTTGAGTGAAGCATTGTTGTGTTTTGGCCATGTATTTACATTAATACTCATATCCACTAAATTATTGTTATGTTATGATTCTCATATTGACATTGTTGTTGACATATATTTTACCCCATACTCCATGATGTGGTATTTTTCCATAATTAGAGAAATATAAATCTCAACCTTATCTCAAGGTGTGATACCCCATAGGAGAGTACTGTACTGTAATGCCTGCTAGGATGTGGATGTTGGTTCCCCTTCAGACCCAAGCCTTTCCCTTTCCTCTCTTAAATTGGCTCTCTTTTCCTTTGTTTTCACTATCCCCTTCTCCCTTGTAACTATAAGGCGTTTGTACCCTAGCACAGTCTTGGTTTTTCTACATTATGTAATTTTAAAATTCTAATAAGTTTACTGTATGGTTCAGACTTGACAGAGCAACCTTAGCCAGGCTTAATAGTCCTCCTACACCCCAGCCATTGTTAGAAACCTTACTGAATCCTTCCTTGTGCTAATGGTGTAATTCCTTCCCTGGGGGCCAAGTACATTTAGTTTTTTCTCCCTCCATTGGTCATAGAAATACCAGATACAGGAGAAGATTTACAACTTCCTTTTCTGGCCTTGTATAGTTGCCTTTTACAACAGGCAGAAGGTATGGGTTGCTGTCTTTCCCCTCACCCTTAATGTTAGCATTTAGTTTCTCTATAGATCCAGATTATTAGTTTTCTCTACTAAGATTTCTTGACAGTCTGTTAAGGTTATTTTCTTTGTTCACCCAGTACATTTTATGTCCAGATCCAAATCAAGAGATATCCTGTCTGGGGAAAAAACACCAACTTAGAAATATCCTAATGAAAATATTCCAGGTGTATAATAAGCACCTTAGTAACCTCATCTCTGCACCTCTTCCAAACCATCCATAACCGAGTTTGTGTAATTATTTCATTGCTGAAGCCCAAATTTATAGCATTGTAGTCCTTCAATATAGGACTGTAGTAGCAGTAGGTTACTTCATTACAAAGAAGATGCACTTGCCTTTACAGATTCATATCCACCATGTCACAGGTCTGAGTTCCTGTAAATAGGTAAATACCGGGCCTACAGTATACAGTATTTCATTCTTCAAATACTTCTCATACTGTACTTGACATTCATTTTCAGTACATGCAACTGATACAGACCTTGTTAACTACCTTTCCTAATAGTCGTGAAGGTTTTAAATATTTGTACCTCAATATAGTATACTGTAGTTGCTTTCCTCCATACCATGTGCTGTTTAAGGGACCGTGTGCTGTTGTCAGAAAATTGGAGGTAAATGAGTCATTCAAATATCGCCACGAAACACTACCTATATTGAAGGAGCTTGTCTCGTGGTATAGTCAGGAGGAATCAGAAGCATTCAATTCTCATACACGTTCACAGGGTCCTTAATGTTGCCAGTGTATTCTATAAGTCAGATTACATGGAATTGTCAGTAGGGGCTCTGCCTTCTCATGTACTGTGTTGTTTGGGGAAAGCATCTGAAAGTTAAAAGTGACAGGTGTGTGTGAAAGGAAGCCTGGGCCACTATTGACACCTCTGTAATCTGAACATACAGTCATACAATACCTTGCAGCTCTGCATTTGCTCTAAATTTAGAAAAAAAATTGATACTTTCATAACATTTTAATTTTCACAATAGTGTTTTAGTAGCCAATATTTAAAATCTTATCTTTATAATGGACGAGTGTATGATGCAGAACTGTAGGGCATCAAAGCTTATTATTATTTATTGAGCTTTACTGTAGCTTGTAATGTATCAACAGGTTTCCCAGCAGAGGGCCAGCAGCCACCTCCCTACACCCAGCAGTACCAACCCAACGCACCTCCTTAATTGCTACCCTGCTGATCACACTTGTAGTGCCACTCTTTGAATGACCTCAGGATGAATCTCTTGCCTATTTGGTAAACTAATAGATATTTTGGATCTTTTGGGGATTTTTTTTCTACTTAAGTCACTCAACATTAATACATCAAACTCTTATCATTAATGTGTTAATATTTTGTTGTTTGTTTATCATATCATGTGAGAGGACAAATTTGAATAGTGTTAAACAAATTTTATTCATGTGGTATCAATAATCCTTATTTTCCACATTACTAAGCTACTTATTTCAAGAAAAATTTAAAAATGGGTAGCATAAATATATTAAAACTCATACTTAAATAAGGCTGTGTTTTCAGAAACAGTGAGGTATGTGAAAGTACCTACTTATACTTATATAAATTAATCTAGATTCTAGTTTATAAAAAACTGACATGTAAACTAAAAATATGAAAATATATACTGGAGATAGCCACCTAAATGTGTTAGCATCTTTCATTCATGTGGATTGACACTTTGTTACTTCATTGAAACTCACCATAACAGCTGCGACAGCATAGCAACAACTTCACCTCATTTGTTGTAATTGCATCAACATGCAAGACCAAATAAGAAATTGACCCTCAGTTTTTTACCATTCTTCAACCAGGAGGATAGATGATAGCCACAGCCCCAGTCCAACATTCCAAACCAAGGCTATAAAACAGGCTTAATTAAATATACAGATCTGGTTTAATGATTTTTTTTTAAGTTTGCATTTTTTTTTTTAATATCCAGTAGTGTGTATTCCTTACTTCTTGTATTTAGTTTAATTGTCCAGATATTATAACTGATAAAAATACATGCAGCCACATATACAAGAAATACCCTCATAAGGTGAGCTGTTCGTTTCTGCAAGGTGAAATAAGCAGTTACTGTACTACAGATGTATAGTAACTGTTGGTAATTTTCATAAATTTCAATAACAAATTGTATGAATTACAGTATAATGTTATAATTAGTTATGTAGTTATTAGTTTTTAATGAGTTGATCGTCAGGACTCTTAGGTTTTAAGGGATTCTGTATGTTTAGTTTTTTTTGCTTGGCTAATATTTGACGATCTTGATAATATTATACTCAAAGAAAAGATTAAGCACAAGTTTGATATTTTCCTCACTTGAAGTTCTTCTTGAATATACCTTTACTCAATGAAGAGAAAAATGCTTATTTATAGCATGCAGATATCATACTAGGCTTTAACTAAATACTCAATACTGTACATGCTGATCTGTAAGGTCATTTCCTGTCACGATGGATAAGCACTCTAAGTTTTACTAACACAGTGCAAGCTTTACAAACTATGTAATAAACTTATTGTAGAATTAAGATAGCCTACAGAGCAAAATGATTTACAGTTTAATCAATATTTTGTAATTAAGTATGACAACTAGTGGATGTCTATTTTGCACTATAGTTTCTTATATTTCTATGTGGTATTAATTATATTGTATTTGATGATTATTACAGAGATGTATTAAACAATAACTTGGCCATAATAAGGACTGCAGTACATGTTAACTGTTATGATTGGTGGATAGAGAGGAAACTCGTGTTAATGTAAAAGTAATGTTTGTAGTTGATAATTCTTGTTGCTGTGAAGTAGTCCATCCATGGTTAGTGTCTCCCTCCCAGGAGAGCCTCATCCTGTTATTGGCCATGGCAGAAATCACTGTTATGATGATTGTGGGGGCTGCTACTACACCCCTTCCTGCCCTGAGGAGACTGAATGATGGGGCTGACCCAGGGGAGTTTTTGTAGTGTACTGTAGTAAAATTTGTAGGTATGTGAGAACTGATATTCCTATGATAAGATAGAGCTGGTATTGTTGATTAGTTCCATGAATATTGGTGTTGTATAACTTGAGGCTGGCATGAGACCGAAAGAAATGTAACTAGCAATCAAGGTCTAGAAGAAAGAGAAAGTCAGGCGATTCTTCAGGTTGCCTGATATCATGACAGTTAAGCCCCTTCCACACGAGAGGCAAAAGACGGCGGGCAGACACTGTTACCAATTTTGTAGGTGGGGGGTGTACACATGTGGCTAATGGCTGTCGGGGACTGTTTGATTTGGTAACACTGGTAAAAAGTGAGAGAATTTCACTCGGTTGCCTGTGCCCACCGTGTTTTTGCCTGCCTCACGTGTGGAAGGGGCTTTAGGCTGCGTTTACACCAAGCGAGTCACGTCGTGTCAAGTCAGTCTCGGTTATTTAGTGCATGTCAAAACAACAATCTCCGTTCACACTGACTGCGTCAGCCAGAGTCAAGTCATAAGTGCCGAGACAGATTTCAAGGACAATGGGCGTATTTTCTCGCGCTTAAGTAGTTGTTCTGTTATGGCTTCGTCATCACAGCCGTAAGAGAAACCGAATTTGGATGCATGAACTGAACACGAAAGGTCAGACTTCGGAAAAATAAACACTAATTACAGGTGTCCAGTTAGGGTTGTAAAAAGAATGGCCCTTTTTTTAAGGTAAGAAGTACCTTATTGAAAATATTAACAATAATTACAAGTAGGCTTATGTGTAGGGCAATAATAAATTAAATATGAACTCTGTTCCTTTATATCTGTTGCTAAGTGAATATACAACTCATTAATATACAACTAAATTAATATATAAGGCAGAGTAATTTAATGTAAGATAATGTAAAGTCATAGAGAAGGCTTACAAGTAAGAATGAAACATTAGGAAAGAAGGAACAGTTCAAAGAATGGAAAGGGGATGGCTGGGGTATGAAAGGGCGCCATAACCTTATGTACTATGGACAGTACAGTAAGTAACCCCTACGAGACATAAGCATGGAAACAATATGTTGTAAGTTGCTTCTCAGAAGTTACTGACTCACTGTGATTGAAGCAGAAATGGGTCTGGCTGCATCATTGACTCGACGCGACGCAGCGAGACTTGAATCAACGCGACGTATCCGGTGTAAATGGTTTTTCCAAACATCCATATAAATGAATGCTAACTGGGGGTGGCGAGTCATGAAGCACCTTGACTGAGACTGACTTGACGCGACACGACTCGCTTGGTGTTAACGCAGCCTTATACCTAATGTGGCCCCAAAATAACACAATTGTTTTTCCAATATAATATCTTGTGTGCAGTGCATTTATTTGCACTTAATGACTTATAAATTTGAGGAATGTTCTGGATTTACAACAATTGAAATATCTGCATGAGGTTTGCTTGCTTTTATACTTCAACTGCCTTTGTATTCTATGTAAAGGCCTGTCCACACGAGCGGACAGCCCCAACGGGCAAACAAGTGTTACCAAATCACGGTGTGGACAACACAAGTGTGCCCATTATTATAGGCAATGGTCGATGGGATCTGCCGATCTGGTAACAGTGATAAAAAGCGAGGGATATTTCTCACAGAAAGTAATGCCCGACGGGGCTGCCTGCTCGTGTGGACAAGCCTTTAAGTACTGTTTTGGGATGAAATGAAGGTCATGTTCCTAGGCATATTGATATTAGACTTAGGGTTTATTCAAGAAATTGAAGTCAGTTGTAAGTTTAGCATCAGTAGAGCCTTGAAGTTCACATACACACACACACAAAAAATAAAATAAAGTTAGAACTTTGGTGTAATGGAAACTAAAACCACTTGCACAAGGCCACTGTGGCAAAGTAGTTTGTCACTATGTGACAGGAAGTTGCTACCCCTCCCAACAAGATTTGTTTGCTACAATGAGCATTATTCTCTTGGTTAGCCTTCTCTCTAACAGACCCTAGTGTATCCGCTATGTAATCCCTCCCACACCCCATGCACTTCTTATCCTTTAAGAGCCTTGTACCCCATATATAATGTAGCTCTAATTTGTAGTGTGATCTTCCCTTCTTTCTGCCACTTAACTTCTTTCTGCAACTTCCATGCTTACCTTAGTGCCAGAATATCCCTTTGGGTTTAATACTTGTTCTCATTGTAATAATTATTGGTCTAAAGTGTTGCAAGGCAAATACTCTACCATTGCACCAACCAGGTGCTTTAGGATATTGAATTAATTGACCCTGTAGGAAGAGGGAGGTGATAGTGAGGAGGGACAGCAAATAAAGAAATAGAAGGAAAGGAGAAACATTTGAAAAATTGAAAGGAAGTGGCACCAAAACCTTTGTAGTAGTGAGTCGGGATAGCCACTCTCCCCTAATTATAATTGTACAGTACACACAATATACAGCCTTGGTCTGGTGGAATTAATTTCCATTGCATGTTACTAAATGATAATTCATAACTGTAATAAATTTGGTTGTGATTGATGTCTACACAAAGTTTTAAATGCAATTTATGCTTTATCCACATTGGTGCTTTAGGCTTCTCTTTTGTATATCATGTCATACACTGTTTACCATAGTATATTTTACTATAAAATCAATTAACTCTTACCATATATAGCTTAGCTGTTCCATGGATTAGATTAGAATAAATCAACAAATGACTATGGTATGAATTTTATATTCTTACATAATGATATAATATTCTGTCATATAATTGAATTGTGTCAGCAATTTTCATTTTAAAAATATCTAAATAAAGCTGTATGGTACAGTACATCTTCAACAAATCTATGTTTCATATAGGCCTAAGATGTTAAGCCCCATCTACATCATTGAACAGTGATTGGGAGACTGTACCCATAAAGGTACAGTCAATTGGATATGACTGTGATACCGCAATGCTGAGTGGCTGGTCGTGCAGTAGGTGGTCAGCAGCATTCAAGTTCTGTATCATATACACAACACAATTGAACAGTATGAAAGAAAGAAAAATAATGTAGCAGTATATAAAACATTAATTGCTGCTAATGTAAAAACATTTCATGTACTAAAGAGTGCAGAATACGATCTGATTACAGAGCCAAATGTAACTTATTGTTGCTGGTAATTTCATCAGTTCATGCCTTGTACCAAACCATTTGGCAGTGTCTGATGATTTTGCCCAGCTATGGGCATTAACTGATGTTAGTTTGCCCATCAAAATAGCAACGAAGAGTTCAATAACAGGCTTATTATTCATGTTGCCATAGTATTGATGGTGTTTTAACCCTTCAATTCTTATTTAAGAGATATTTCTGTGGAGGATTTTAGGCTGAGCCAGAGGCTCAGGAATATGCTTTTACAGTGAAAATACTTGTCTCATAAATATTCAAGACATATGGGGTTTCACCATCAATACCTACAGCATGAATTACATCAGTAAAGAAGACTGCAACAGATGGATGAACACCTGCAGAGGCATTAGTAATGGCTGGGTAAGGTTCCCTCAGTAAACTAAGTCAAATTACACCTTGGGATGTGCTTCGGTAGCCCAGGCATATAGGGCCAGCCCCTCCTTTATTTTAATTTGTTTTTTCACTGCGACCAGAGTGTACCAGGGGTCTGTGAGGCAGGAGGCCATTCTGCCCCTGGAGAACATCAACAACAACAACAACACTGATACTAATGCTTGATGCATTTAAAAAAACATTATGAAAAATATAGTACTCTCTAATGGCATTCATTGACGCTTGCCTCAAAACAAAAGTAGGAAGTTATAGTAAAGTACTATACATTACTATGTATAGTAAAAATACTTCACTTGTAGGAAATAGAAAGAACTATCACTACCAACACTGTTAAGGGAAATTATATTGCATAAAAGGAAAATTTTTACAGTCATTACAATTTTTGCAACCACATTTCACATAGTCACCATATAGTTCACTCTCATTCACCACACAGTTAGAAAACTGCATCACTATATGTCTCTGTCTTCAGGTTTACCACAGATTTCAGTTGCAAATTACTAGATTAGCCATTATCATTCATTCAGTTGTTTGAAAATCAAGGATGCATGACAGTAAAATGAGCCTATGAAACAAGAATAATAATATAACAATTCACAACAACTCTACTACACACTACAAAACACGCCAGCTTAATAGATTCAGTGTTATTGTTGTACAGTATTTCATCTTAAAATATAATTCACAGAAATATATACTCAAGGTCACAATATGTTCAATAATAAAGAAGTATAAAGTAAAACAAAATATCTTTCATACAAGACTGTATGAACTTGATTCTTCCATGTCAGATAATGATGACCCAAGAACTTCAAGATTGAAATCAAAGATGGTATTATATGCCATGATGCATTTAAAACACACGAATATTGTGTAATGAAAGCACATGTAATGAGTATTGTACTTATCTTGTGATATGCTTGGATACTTTACAGCATTAATACTTTTTTTTCTTTTAATGCAAATGTCTAATTATTTAGGCACCTCTTAGTGGCCTGGCTTTGCACTATCTTCTGAAAACCTGCAAGTGAGTTGAGCAATGCAACTGTACAGTATTGTCAGTTATTAAAAAAAATATATATATATATATATATATATATATATATATCAGCAATACATGCCACTCTACATTCTAGTTAACTTGGAAGGGCCTCCCAGAGGCAATGAAATAAGTGCAGTACTGTTAAAACTGTGTAACCCCTGGGATATGATCAACAACCAAGATGAGTAACAATTGGGTGAGCAATCATGGATCCAAACCACTCACAATAACTCGAGTGACACCTTCACTTCTTGTCAGAGTTCGGTGCATAAGAAATTTATTAATTAACCCTTACATACAGAGTATGTTCTGCAAGCCGACCCTTGTTCAAGGGCAAATTAGCCTTTTTTTGCCTAATTTTAAAAACTAGTACTGCAATAATCTACCATTACAAATTATGTATCTTCAATTTTCAGATATCAGAATGAGAGAGCTGCATCAGACATACAGTCTGGCTGCAGAGTAGCAGTGTGAATAGAGGTGGTGAAACAGGCTGAGTGGGTAGGCATGGGTGGAGGAGCACAGGACCTGGGTGGGTAGGCACAGAGCAGATATAGAATATGTAACACATAGACTTTATACACATTTCAAGATCATCTTGAGACATTATTGTTTAATTCAAATTAAAAACAATGTTGGAAAATTCAATGTGCCATATGCATCTTTTTTATTTGTCTCAACCTCGGGTCTATAGACTACTGGTAGCCTGTGACTCAATGACATTTAATTGTATCCATAGTCCATCGCTTTATCCACTGTGCTATTTCCTCACCCACTGCCATATTCCAATATGTAAGGGGTAAAGTAAAACGCTCTGTTTCAGAAAAATGTAAAATGTTCATCCTATCACATTTGGAACTTTGTAACACAATTATAGTTTGCATTTCCCCAAAGCCATAATGAAGTACAGTAAAGTAGAGCAATTAATTACTGTACTACTGTATATTACAATTTAAGTTTTAAAATTCTTCCATCTTTTCTTATCAGCAACATTTCTGCTACACTTGAGTCACAACCAAAACAAGAACAAGAAACAAGTTCAGACTTATAAACTACATTACTATAGCAAGTCTTCCTGACTCCAAAATTAATACTGTAACTACATTCTTAACATTGCTATGGCAAATCCTCCTAACTCCAAAATTAATACTGTACTGTACCATATTAACTACTTTACAGTCTCTCAAAAAAATATGAGATCATTTTTCATGTGAAACATTCGGACACCTCTGATGACTGCTAGTAGAAAGTTGCCGGAACAACTCGAGCTACAGTGTTTGTTTTGGATATTAACGAGCCTCACCAGTGATAGTTTTTTGATAGACTGTACGAGCTGTTGTTAAAATTCTACTTAAGCCTAAATTTTTTTTTTTTTTACATACAGGGCCACCTTCAAACAACATCCATGAGCCAATTGGGATAGTATGTTCTTAAGAATTACGGATTTTACATTTTAATAATTATTAAGCTTTTGCCCATCATAATGTCTTTGGATGTCCCTAAAAAGAAGCTCCTTATATGCAATTTGTTTGCTATAAATACTCACTTCGTAATACTGCATACTTTATACTGTATATTTTCATTATTTTTTATAAAATTAATTCAAGGGATACAATTTTTCATTACTGACCTTTAATTAATGAGGAATAGTACCTTGTAAATCATGACACAAAATGGACGTCATCGAGCCACTGGGTTTGCAGTGATGTGGAGTACTAATACTGATGATTATAATAATAGTAACAATAATACCAATAATAGTAATCATACAGTAACTATCCATCAATCTACCTTCATCTCTGATGCCTTGCCTTGTTACCTCAGGGGATGGCCAAGGTAGAAGAGTCCACATCTTTCTCAGGTTTGACGTATTGGTCTTGCTTGATCTAGCCACCCTTTTCACTCACATTTCTCTCCTCATATACTCTTTCCTCTCGTTCACCCATCCGACTTACGGTCTCCCTCTCACAACAGGCCCCACAATCTCACTTACATACATTTTCTTTGTAAAGTTCTCACTTTGCATTATCTCTACATATCCATAACACCTCGGTGTACTACGTTTTAACCTTCTCAACCATCACACACTCGACACCAATTGCCTTCACATCCAAACCATGCCTTGCATACACATACTGTACATTCTCATTCCTCTCTCCAACCAACTTTGTCATGGCAAATGGTCCTTTCAAGTAGTGGACATGTATTTCCAAAGAACCAATTTTTTTTATTGTCTTATTCCATATCCATGTTTTTAATGCATAAGTCAAGTGTTATACATCAGGAATGCTGTACTGGATACTGTTTCTCGATTCCTTTTTAACTTGCAAACATTTCTACTCTTCATGATTCTCTCTAACGCTTCTATTACCTGTCCACTGCACACAGCTGTCTGTGATATCCCCTTCCATACATGTTTACATAACACTGTAAATACTTAAATTCCCCCATTTCTTCCATTCTTTTCACCTCCCAAGACTATCTCACTCTGACCCAGTTAGCACTCAAAACGTTATTTACATCAGCTTCTGCTCTCTAAAAAAAAAAATCACCTTATTCTTACTGACATTTACGTTTAGTTTCTTTTTTTACATACACAATGGAACTCATCCACAACCCTCTGCAACTCCCTGTCACTTTAAGCAATATTGTATTCTGTAGCTAGTGAACCTACTCCATCCACCTTCAGTCTTGCACCCAGGCCTCCTACTCTTACCTTCATATCTCTTATCCATATACAGTATATGTATATGTTGAATGACCATATGACACACCCCTGCCTCAGCCACACACTGATAGGAAATTTCTTGTTTGGATCATCCACTACTTGACACACACACTTCTACCCTTCTAAAGAATGCCTCAATCCTTTCCAGCAACCACCCACCCACATAATATACCATAAGCACATCCCTCAAGGGTCTCCTATTGACCCAAACATATCTTTTCCAGATCCATTAAGGCAGCATAAGCGTCCTCTCCTTACCTTAATATTGTCTACAGTTGATTTCACTACAAAGATCTCGTCCACACATCCTCTACCTTTTCTAAACAACCCCTGCTCCTTGCTAACTTATTTACATTACTTTGATTTATCTCTCAGTCAGTAATCTCCCATACACCTTCCCTGGCAAGTTTATGATAATAATAATACTGTAACAATAATAATACAGTAATAATAATAATAAAAGTAAATAGGTATAAAATGCAGAGTAATCCATGCATTACACCTTATATCTTTGACAATATGCTTGGACTTACTCAAAACATTATGTACTGTCACAGTCGAACCTCGGTCATCTAAGGATTAAATCAGAAATTTTGAACTGTTTAATCATGGTCAGAAGAACTTGTAGTAGCTTTTCATTTTCAAACATAACTCCAACTTACAGTATTGTATGAGGGACACTTGTGGACGCATATCTTTGTCATGGAGGGAGTATATCAACATATTTGCTGTGGCTTATCACAAGGAAGGTACAGTATATACAACATTCAGGTAACATGCAATCTTAGTTTGTGGAGAATAGAAGAAATCTAATCCTCTCTACTACAATATTACTTATAGTACCAAAAATATCAGGTTATGAAAATACTGAATATTATGATTACTGTACGCATCTAACTTATGAGGTGCAGCACATCAGAAGGTGAATGCAAACCATCTTGGCAGTTTTGATAGAAACACTATATTATATCCTTGCTCTAATTGATACGAGTGGAGGAGTACACTTTCTGATACTGCAGACAGAAAAAAGTCCTTTGAAAATAGGATATCTTTTAATCCTATGGGAGACATGCCTGTGGCCCCAAAACACATTAGGTGAGCACTGCCTGCCTGGCCTATGAAAGTGGGCATCACTCCATATAAGAGATATATCCGGGTCACAGTCAATGGTAGTGTATCCCTCCTCTCCTATCCTAACTTTGTCCCTCCTAACCTTCTCATTATACAGCTAAACCCACACATACATACAGCCAATACTACACCATCTTTTTACACACTGTATTGACAACACTTATGTCACAATGCAATGAATTGCACACCACTGCACACATGACTCACTGTTCCTTGTATGAGCTGAAAACACAAACCATTAAAGACATAGAAATTAATCTGATACTAATTGTGATTGCAAAATGCATTGCAATGATGCACTGGTGGTCTGTAAAGGACCTGTGTAGGGTTTATGTGCTTCCTGATACATAATGGAATACTATAATTTATATAGCTTAACATGCCATTTACCTCAGGTCCTTGTAAACAAAATAATTTTCAGAAAAATTCCACAAAACCACAACACAAGATGCAGTTCCTACATTTTAATTCAACAATGCAATCTTTACTAAAAATAAAGATGAATGTTCTACTCTGACAAAAAAGAAAGTTATTTGGGCTTGAAGTGTGATAATAATTAACATAGTGGTTCCTAACCTTTATAAGTGTCTGCATCCATTGAGTTTCTCAATATTACATATATGTATTTTTTTTTTTTACATCTTGAAGTCACTGAAGTCATGGGTGGACACCAGCATAGTGGATATAAAGTATATTGTCTGTTTACTCATGTTGCACTTAGTCTTCTTATCATAACATTTACCTTATACTTCCTTCCCATTTGCTAATGGAATAATACAATCCTTCAAGCTAAATCATTATCATTGACTGAATGTACATATTATCCAGCATCCAACACCACCATCTTCATTGTTTGTAGCATTTCAGATATTATATACATGTAAATATTAATTGAGATGCATGACGGTTTCTCTAGTATATTTAATGACCATACTAGTGATTACAACACAAAACAACCATAACATGACATGATTAACGTAATAGTGTAAGAAATTGACTCGTCATGCAGTGTTAATTAATCCAATACCAGTAAAGGTTAAATGTGGTATGAAGCAAGTGTGGAAAAGTATCATGATAAATCATATTTTGATATGTTGGAAGGGACAAAGCCCTAATTGTTCTTCTATCCAGGTTTTATTGTACTCTATATGCTACATAAGAGCATACCCTAATATGTTCATAAGTGGGGTTTGCAGTACTAGTAGCATGGACATTTATATAGGCATATATCTTATGACCAAAGTCAAGTGTTAAAATGAATACAACCCCAACCAAGCACTCAAACTCACTAGACCACCACCTGCCTAACAAATCATAATCTATAAAACTAAATCAAGAATGCCATGAATTACCACCATGGTGTTAGAAAAATAATTCCTGGACATTCTGATGCTCTTTATCTTAAAATGCTTGTAATACTGATCATTCACATACAGTACAATGAGGAGTACTGTACACTTCCCCTTGCAAAATGCAAGATACTGTGTTAACTTTGCAGAGATACTAACAGTGATATTTTTACATATGGTGCTTCTTGTAACAACTGCAGTCAAACTTGTATCACATTTTGTAGAGCATACATCTATAATAAAATAACATATCTGGTATCGTAAAGTAACATATTTAGAATATGAAATAAAATATGAAGTTGAGAAAAATAAGTAATTATTTTACCAATAAAAACAAATAAAATAAAATATTCAAAGAAAATATATCCCTATCTACTTTTACAACTACTCACTAACTTAACGAATCTTTAATGGTTTCTTCCCTCCCTGGTTGGGTAGCTATGGCAAATGAAGCTTATGGACCAGCTTTATCCTCTCAATCACACTTTACTGTATATCTTTCCATTCTTCCTCCTAAATATTGTTGCACTTACCCATCACACACCAGATGTCTTCCCCTATGGTGGCCACTCTGTCATCCAGCTAATATTGTTTAAAACTGGTTACACCATAGAATTCCCAATTGCTTTGCAGCTGGAATCAACTGTACGATAATCACAACTACCAATGACTAAATCTTATAAAATCTTGGTCTGTAAATTTACTCAGATCTTCATAATTAAATCTACCATTTATGGAGGCACCTTCATTGACTATATTATGTTTTCATGTTGTTTCTTTAGAGGTGCCTCCTTAAAGTGTTAATTTATAATATCTCTTATTACCCATCATAATCATCACACTGAGTTACTAATTACAACTTGTTCTTATTTTTCTATTATGTGATTATAAAATAAGTTGGACTTTACCTACAATTGAAACTCATGGAAATAGTGCACAGGAAACTTGAGATGGCTAATACTGTACCTAATTAAGGTTCTTAATAGCACTACCTACTCCATGATATGCTATGAATAAGGTAGAATCTTCATTATAGCAAACTGCTGTACACAGATATTTATGGTACTCAATCTTATTACAGCATAGTTGTGATATTTCACGATTATCTTTTTTATACTCTGAACTTGCAATACTTGGTGACCCTGGGGAAGTACCGTAATTTACAGCACAAATACAATATCGAAATATTAAGGGTGAAATTTGGGGTGGCATTAGAAAACAGGCATAATTTACTCCATAAGTGTTAGTGAATTTTGGGCATTGACTTTCTGCAAGGTGTCTTGGACCCAATCACACAAAGTATGATGAGGAATTCCAACAATGCTAGATAGATAGATATATTGGAAATGCATTTTTCTGTCTGCCATCGTGGGTATATACTCTTCACCTCGTCAACGTTCACGTCAGTGTAATTTCTCCTCAAGCTCACAAAGTATCACAACTATACTGTTTCACTTTCAACTCTTATTATCACTGACATTACAGCAGAAGATAATCATTAGATTTACTTCGTAGACAAGATCAAGAAACTTAAGAATACATACTCTACAGGAGTACAAATTATTAAGAGTAAATGTTGTAGTTGTTTCTGCAACTTACAAGTCTGAAAGGTTTTTCCTAAGTTCTAAATTCATGAAATTTTTTTAAAATAAAGTACTAACAAACTCTCTCAAAGCTGATATGAAAGTCACTTCTCCATAGTAAAATATTCTAAAAATCCTCTTGGAAGTATGAAATTGTATAACATCCAAAACATTGCTATCATATGAGCATTTCAACAAACAAAAATCATGAAGAGATTCACTATTCCTTTCATCACTCAACATATGTAAAGAATGTCCAGCAAAAACATTACACTAATTTTACTATTGTAACTACAATCTAAATGATTAAATATGGAGGTAGGTTAGAATATTTTCAGTAGCAACCCTCTCAATGGGATGACCTACTTACTTCGTCTTTTTTATATGCAGTACTACTTTTGGGTTTAACCTCTCAATCATTCCAGTTTGTTTAACTCTGGGAAATCATTCAAAAGTAAAGTATCCAGTATCTGGCTAAAGTCACACAATCTTTTCAGTTCTTAGAAAACCTCCTAGATTGACTGAGGGCAATACTGACACTATTAAAAAATTATATGAAATAACTTGGTATATTATAATTACTTTTACTTGTTATTTACCAAATGTTACCATACTTTACAAAAATTAACTTTTTCCATTTCCATTATTTATCTATTAACACAGCTACATTACCTACCTACAGTACTTTGGTTGAGAAACAGGATTCTTTCTTGATACCCTGGATGAACTGAGGTCCCTTAGCTAATCCTTGGGGCCCCTTTCGCATAGAAGGATCCTGACCACGGGCCAGTCCAGACGGTCCACGGAGATGGTTACGCCTTGGCCCCTGTGCCAGACTTTCGCTGTGACCCGAGGCATTTTCTGGGTTGGGTCCATGCCAGGCCTGATAGTCCGATCTGAGGAGAAATTTAATGCCATCTTGTTGCACATAGTACTGTACATATATTTACCTTCATTTTTATCTTTAACCAATTACTGTATAAGAAACATGAACTGAATACAGAGAAGTGAAAAAAAAAAAAAAATTTAATTGCTTTTAATATCATCTGTCAAAGCTCTTTCTTGAAACTCCCATATATAATGTTAGGTTATAAGAAGTTACTCACTACAATACTGAACACAAAACTAACAACAGCAACTAAAAACATTCATTTTCATATTTGGACAAGGCAACAGCAGAAGTAAAGCTGCTCATTTTCAAGGCTGAGTTGGGAGCATCACAATCTATATCATGACTTCCAAATTGGCACCCAAATATAGTTATGCAACTGTAATGGTCCCAGCAAGGGTGTTTAATGCCATTCGGTGGTCTATAATCAGCAAGTAAAACTCTATTAGGGAGAATACATTTCCTCTTCCTCTCCAATAAGTATTTAATCCACTGACCATCAGTTTCTGAATTTAGTACACTAACCATCTCCACTCTTATTCATCCCTCTTCTTCTTAAGTAACACATGAATCAAGATACCAGTAAACTGAACATTTAGCAGGATAGCTTATGGTTACCAATACAAGAAAGTGAACATACAGCAATAACACTTCTGACGGCCCTTTGTGTAGCTTGGTGTTTGGGCCGTTTGGACGAGAACGTTGCTCACTTCGGAAACCAATGTCATCCTCAGTGCTTGTTCCTCGAGACACCCTACACACAAACCCAAAACACGAGAATAAGAATTTGGGCCGCATGTAAAAACATTTGTGGTGTTGACGATGGTATGGTACCGATACGATGACCACCTAGATATAATATAGAGCCATCTTACCAGAACCATGCTATTATCAACACGATGGATATTCTTGCATATGGCCCTTTGTATTATACAGCATGAAACAATTTCACACAAAAAATCTTAATGACAATAATTTGGTGTCATGTGTCTTAACATTGTCTAAACAAAGGAAGGATTTTCCTCCTTCCCAACACCATTCCTATTTCCTACCAGGGGGATTGGACTTAATATACCATGAGTGTTTATCTCTGACAATTATAACGCTTTCTCATGTGCCAAGCTTAGTATGGAAACTACATAATGAATAATAAGGGTTTACTGTACAGTACAGTTACTACTGTTGTCCACTGTCCAAAGGTTAAAAAGTGTTTCAATTAACTAATATAAATAACTTATTAATTACTGGTACTTAGAGTATGTTTCTATTGATACCAGACAATCTTATTTGTCACATGAAAATATCCACCATGAGTTAAATTATCAATGGAAGTGATGCAAAGTAAGAATATTACGTCTGAGCAGCGGTCCATGCTGTGTTGATTCTGGTCCTAGGCAATGTAGGTCTGCTGGGCTTGACTCCATCTCTCCGAGACAATGGAGGTGATCCAATCAGGTTCAGGGTCACTGATTTAGTTTCACTGGACCTACACAAGCATAATAAAACACTGTAAGTGTAAAATGAAATTTCTATTTAGCAGATGGTAAAGTACTGCTATCAAAGGCATAACAAATATAGCACTTAAAAGTATACACTTTAAATAAAATTGTGAATGAGTGAATTCACAAACTTCATTCCACAAACTATAAGTCATAACTAATTAACAGGTGCCTAAACCTTATCAATAAAGTGCTTATCTGAAGAAGAAAGTTTGTGACAATGAGGCAAGTATTACCTTGACATTTGTGGGATGGTGCTGGCAAGAGCCTCTTGGGTCCGCTTCTCTGTTTCAGCCATGCTTTCCAGCACTTGGCGAGCACGATTTTCATCATAATAAACAGATTGCAGGGCCATTGTCACCACCGTGGGAGTCAGCGCAGGGTAATCTACTGTCAGCTGGTTCCGTACTAAAAGATACACAAAGAGGGAAAATATAGGAATGTAGCCAAAGTTCCACAGAGTCAGAAAAAGATCTTTGAGATCAGATTTCAGCTGGTTATAGTCAAGCTCAATTGAGGAACACATAGCCAATAAATATTTTTTTCTCTTTGCTGCTAACTCCACAGTTGAGGTAAATCATGAAAATCAAAACCTACCTTTCCTTCTAACCTTCCCTATGATAAAGAGGGAAATGGGGTCTTGATGATGAGGATCTTTACCTATTTAAAAATAACATTTTTTCTCTTTGGATCCTGAATCTTTAACATCATTATCGTGAAGACCTCATTTCCCTTTTCACGTATCATACCAGAAAAAAAAATTACATCCAAATGACAAAAAAATTATATAAACCTTTCTTTTTGTGTTTTTCACCGAGATTCTTGGGTCTAGTTGGGCCAGGACTAGGAGCAGGCTTAGTCACATCCTTATTTTCTTTGCCTTCAGACCTATCTTTAAGTTTTGGTGGGACTAACATGGTGTCCTTCTTCTCATAACCCATTTGTGTCAGTTTTTCTGATGTATCCTTCACATTGTAGTTGCATTGAGTCAGGATATCCAGGATGACAGTCGGTTCAACTTTGGGGAATATTCCCTTCAAGTACCTGAAAGTATATACTGTATAATAACACTTTGATTTTGGGTGGTGGAGTGAGGGATACTGTAAACTAGACTACAGATTATCATTCTAGGTTTCAGTATTGTTCAGTTCTTTAACAGAATGTCTAGTCATTCAAAGACATAAAAAAAATAGTTACAGGCATTTAAAACTTTATAATCTAGAAAAATATCAAACTGAAGTCAAATACTGTACAGTGCATACTGTACTTATTTATACATTCTGAAACAAGAACAGGTATGACCAGGACATGTCATTGTTTGGTATTGTATATATAACTAATAAAACAAATGCAAGCAAGGATATTGCAACATGCAGAAAAAACAGCAATGTATGAGCCAAGGAATAGAGCTAAAGTTAGAATACCAAGCAGAAATTAAGAAAAAGAAAGCAAACTTTAGCACTTGTAAATTATAATGAGGGAAAAAAACAATAATACCTTAGGTATGCACTGCTGAAGCTCATTGTTAACAACTGAAATATAAACATAAATGTACTGTACATCAAATAGAGCTACTTCAGTTTAACAGGATAACAGAATCAACATATAAACACGATAAAATTCAAGTAAGTAAAAGTCTCGCAATACCTAATTTTTTCCATGATCTACAGGGAATGGAACTATGGAAGTGGTACATAAACTACACAATACAGGCACCATGCGTCAGAGCAGCAGGGGCTTAACTTCCCCTGTAATGCAAAAGGAAGGAAATTAATGGGAAAATCTAGCTCTCAATATATGAAAAGTAGTATGCTACAATACCTGACAAGTATATACGTTTTATGTCAACAAAAAACTTTACCCATTTAAAAATAGACAGGCAAAACACATTCGATATTAATTATGGAATAATATGTGATAATAGTATATAAAAGTAAAATATATCCATGTACTGTTGGTAGCTATGAGCTTGAAAAATACCTAAGCTTAATCTTGGGAGAGTGTGGTGAGGGTCGAGGAGAGTGTCGATAATCCATGCGAGGAGAGCCCATGAGAGACCGAGTGAACTCAGAGACAGAGCGTGTGGTGGGACGAGGAGAACCATCCATATAAGTGTGAGGGGAAGAAGCCCGTGACGACAACAGAGGCGAGTCACGACCCAAAAATGGAGATCCAGCTCGTCTTTCTATTGATCCATATCCTGGTTTGGGAGATGCAGAAGACCGATCTACAGACCCACGAGTCTTGTGTGGGGATCCAGTCTTTTCCAAGGATCCTCGCTCCCTAATCATAGGCGATCGCTTTGATTTTTCATCAAGAAACTGAGTTCCTCTGGTTCTTTCATACAATGAACGTTGATGGATATTATCAACCTTTGAGGAAGTGATAGTCGGGGCATCAACAACAGTGGCTCCTACACTTGTACCATTGACTGTGGTAGTGACAGGAACTTGAGTGCCACTATTGACTGCTCCAACACTACTCTTATCCTGTGATGGGGCAGTTGTTGTGGTATTTGTTATACCCAATGATGATATTGCACCCGTATTGGATGAAGCAGCTAAGGACGACTTAGTGCTCTGAAGGGCCATGAGAGCAGTAGCAGTGGGAATAAAGTGACGCATGGGTGGTGGAGTGAAGGTACCATAGGGCCCAGGAGTGGCAAGAGGGTGCTTCTGTACCTGTAATGCACTGATAACCACAGCCTCCCTGTTGTGATACCTGATGGTGAAGTTAATACAAGCGTTAGTCTTAAGACACACCATGCAATCAGTAAAATATTTCAGAGATTAGTACAGTATGGAGTTCCATCACAAAACAAACAACATATCATTTAGTAAAACATCTTATATATACAATGGCATTTAAGTATATTGTTAGTCATGCTGTGAAAACTTATCATGAAGAATAATTAGCAATGAAGAGAAGTCTGAAGGTGCATATGCCTAGAGTAGACGAAGATGATGGCAACAGGCAAGAAAATTCAGTAGAGCAAAATGTACAAGTGGAAAGTTTCCCTCTAGAGTGTGAATATATTCTCTGCATGTTATGTAACCAGTGGCACCATAAAATATGTTTGGGACTAAGAAACCTGAATAGGGTGGTATAATTCTGCTACCTGGCATGTGTAAGAATCAAAGGAGGGAAACTGTCAGGAGAGGAAGAGGTAGAGACTATAGGAATGAAAAGAGCAGTAAGGACACAGGTAGTAACAACATGGATAAAGAGGAGAGATACTGTGACTGCTGATAAACAACAGTATTCCATTGATAAACAGAGGAAGAGTATTTTAAAGCATGTATAAGGCCAAGGTCAAGGAAGACATGGGGGCAGCATGAAGAGGATCTGGCAGCACTGAGGCAATGGAAAGAGATGGTTGGAAGTGTATCACTGAATGTCTAACCTCACAAGAGACTATGGGAAAATGTGACACTAAAATGAAAGATGATGACAAATTAGTTGACAAATGCTGCTGGCAATCATTCATTCACATGGCTTGATGCCTTTTCTCTTATGGAAACTCCCCTTTAGGGCTAGCCAAGGGAAAACAGCAACAACTTCACATTTGGTAAGAATATTCAAGGGGCCTGCCAATCCATCCCAAAGAGGCTATTCATGCTAATGCATTGTGCTGAGAAGAAGTGTATCTTGGAGAAATGTATAGTACAGTAGAGCTGGTACTATATAGGTGATATTTCCATGGAAGTGTGCTTTGCTACAGGGACAGGCCTGATACTCTAGTTGTAACAGACAAAGAATTGTAACCAAAACCAAGGTCTGAGAGAGAAATATTAATCCAGGTACTTCCTCAAGGCAATTAACACCTTGATGGCAGTACCTCCCTGGTTGAGGCTGTCTACCCCTACTACCTTAGTGCTGGTAATAAATAAAAAAACAATCTTTTAACCTGACCTAATATGTATACTGGAGGTGTGACCTGGTCACTTCCAACTAACTCATCATCTTGCCTTCTTATCAACATACAAAAAGCATTAACAACTCACTTCCTCATCAGCTCTTTGATATGGGCCTCAGGAACAGTTGGAAACATGGCTGAAATCTTGGCGATGGCAAACTGAGACTGTTCCATTGCCTCCAGAAGTGCTGCTTCCTAATGGTAAGAAGAGGAATAACATGTATTTACAATTTATGGCACAATACTTTTAAACTTAAAACTCCTACAAACAAAAACTAAAAATGGTAACATCCCTATGCCACATATCTGAAGAGATCTGAAATCAAGCTAATGTAGCTTTAATAATAAGATGAACTCTATTTCTTTGGTCAAACAAAATTATTATTCTTCCTTTCATTCTCCATACCTCACACTATGACAGAATCAAAATTTTGATTATATTTCTTTTAAAATTCTTTCACATAGCTATTTCTAGGCTATACAATACACTGATGGAAGCATTTAGATGGTGGGGACCCATCTTTGTGACAATATTATCTTATTAATTGTTTAGATAAATTTCTTTCTCTTTGTCTCTCCCTTCATGTATTCCTTTCCTGTGGCAGAGTTCATTACAACCCATGAAATGGGTTTCATGAGTGGAGAATTAATACAGGTAACATTTACCACACAGATTTATATTGTCTTTCTACTTGATGTAAAAATCCAGAGCCCATAAGGATTGAACATTATTGGTTGAAACTCAACACTCATGGGTCAGCAGTCACTACATGAGAATCAAATGAAAAACTTTGAATCTCTCATTCACTACATCAGTTTTGGAGATTTATTATTGAGAAAATAAATAATAATTAAAGTATGACCATTTCTTTAAGGCATAGATAGACCTTCATAAAAACTGGAGAGCTCAAGTAGAAAGAAATTTCTTGTACACTAAACAGCTATATTCAATATTGGAATTGTATCTTTAGTCTCAATTCACATATTTTCTAGGATGTTTAAAGTGGAAAGGGATTTTTCTTGACAGCTTGCCATCAGAAGGCAGGTAAGGCAAAGAGAGTATGAAAATCTCACTGGAAATATGTAAACACTACAGTAACCCACTACAAAGAGAAAGGACACCTTACTTTAAACTTATTTCGCTTGTCCTGGGTGGGCTAAAATTTATAGATTATGATGGCACATCAAACAGAAAGTCCCCCGGTAAACTAAGCAACTAAGATATCCAAACTAAAGACTGAAAATTTTAGCTTTAAAGCAGACACATATCTCATTTTTTGTTACAATAGGAAGAACTGCAAAAATTGAAAAATCAATGTAGTAAGCAGTACAATACATGACTATGTTTCAGTATAAAATCTATACAAGATTTTATCTTCCATGTCAGCTGAGAAGTGGTTTCTGTGTAATATTGCACAAGCAATTAATGTAACCTGGTGTGAGCCTTGTCCTGAGCTAACATCAGTGGTGGTGGTATGTGCTCCAGTGCTGCTATGGGCTAGACCCTGTGAGTGATGGGCTGACCCAACTGCTACAGAAGAATTTTTCACATTCTGAAATTAATGTAAAGTGTGTCATAATATGAAGCAGTGGTAAAATAAACCAGCTGTCAGGCTCTCTTACATGATAACATTAAGCAAAATATACAGTAACAAACAGCAAATTAATATATGTGATAAAAACATACAGCAAATAAATTCATCATTAAACAAACATACAAATATAGAATAAGTCCCAGGTCAAATATGGTCATTGAGTTTCAAAACCACTTCATAATTCTACTAATAGCAGATGTAAAAGATTCTGTTCAAAGTTCAAATTGTGGAGAAGTGGCTACATAATGACTTTTTAAGATTTCACTCGACACTTATGCAACAAAGTATGCAGGTACAGTCGGCAAAAAAAGTATCAACACCACCCTTATGGACAGTAATATGTAGGGTTGGTTTTCCTGACTACACATGCGCCGCTAACGGCCGCACCTCTGGCACCTAAGCCACCTCAGTATGGCGTTGATACTTTTTTTGCCGACTGTACCTTAATGGCTATCACATTGATTGATTCATCCATAAAAAATATTTAATGACTATAATCCTGCAGCAAGTTAAAGTAATAATTAACCTCCACAAAAAAATCCATTCACTCCCTAAGCATTCAAGTAATACTGATATTATACAGTTCTGTACACTATGTCACTACATAATGGCTTTGAAAATATGTCGAAAGACCAAAATTAACCTACTGGGATTTCTGTGCATGCTGGAACATTTGAAAAAGCTGAAATAATAAACTGTTATAATAATACAGGTGTTGATAATAATAATAATTGAAATAATAATAATAGAAATATTATGGCAATAACAACCATGCATAACAGTTATATATAATATAACCAATGACTTAGTTTGCAGAACTCATATTTATGCTTATTCATACAACATATTACAGTACATCTATTGACATGACATCAATTGCACTGTACTGTATTTGGACTGTGTAGTACCTTAAGATTTCAAATGTTTTTCTTTCTATTTATCACAAGCTACCAGTCTTGTTTCTTGAATATAACGGGTCATTGATAGATTTCAAATGTCTAATATTATTTTTGTAGCTTGTTCTGGAAAAAAATCTTTTAATGAAAATACTCTATAAGGAAAAACAAATATTGCTTTATGAACAAAATTCATACGATTCTGTGACAACATCACTTCCTAGTGTGACTGTACCGTATAATGCAAAGCCAAGTACAGGCACAGGTAACGAAAGCAAGAATAGGGTTATTAAACATACAAGACACAGTACAACACATAGTTCAGATAGAAGAGGTGATGAAAGCTAGGAAAAGCCCAGACCTGAATGCATGAGTTAACTTTAAAACACATTCACAACATGGGATAACTTCAGTGTAACTAACTCTGCTACTTAATGGCAGGTAATGTATAAATAGTTTACATTACTTGGGTAAGCATAATAATCCAATTCAGTAAACAAAAACCATACAAAAAAGAAAAAAATAAGAACTTAGAAACTGGGAGTATCACTGTGCAATATCATGTCATTTACAATAATTTGAACAAAACTCAAAACTTGAAAACACCTACAATAATCCCATTAGATCATTTCAACAACTAATTCAAACAGATTTGACAACATTTATAGATCATGCACTTTAAATTAACAATATTAACTTATAATTAATCTAAAATAAAAGGGAATTAACCAGTGAACTCATACAATACAGGAGACTCTGGGTTCCATGTGTGTTAGTACCTGTACTGGATAAACAGGCCCATACAGTGCATATGGAGGCATGTAACCCATGTTATAACCTCCATATGTAGGGTAGATGGAGGAGAATTTGCCCCCAAGGAAGGGACTCATCCAGGGAGGCTAAAGTGAAGGTATGGGAAAAGGAAAGCATTATTAGTAGAAATGAGCTATTATGAATATTCCAATTATGTTAACCAGTACAGTGTCCACAGTATATAATGTAATAACAATTAATGCACCGTCAGTGTCCATGAAGAACATTATAGTAACCTCTGTTACCCTGATAACAATGCATTCTTTTGGAGCAAATAATTTACGTTGGTAAAATTTCACTCTTAAGAATGAAAAGATGATAATGGTTCCAGGAAACTTAGGAAGGCAACAGATGAGCTATAGCATGGGTACCATTGTGAAAAAATGTACAGTACAACCTGTACACCACTGGCAGTTTTTGGCATAAACACGGTGTAAATACATCAGGTACAATATAGATAAACTTCATGAATGGCTACATGGCAATAACTATATTGGGATATGTTGAACTACTGCAGATTATGATACAAACATTCAACTCTCATTTTACAAATTTTGTCTTGACATGCTTCCCTAAGGGGTTGTGGCAAGTACTACTAACAGTCATCTGATACAGGACTTTGTTCCCCATCTTTACCTCTCCTTCACTTTCTCAATATACTTTAACATACCTCCACTGTCCTCTGAGACTTTTTAAAAGCTTTATAGTTTACTGATCTGGACTGCTCGGCCAGACAGTCTGGGGAACAATAACAACTGCTCTATGTACTATACAGTATACTGGTTAGGCAGATTAAACAAAAATCTGTAATAACCCTGAAGCCATAAAATAACCCTTCACTCATACACATCATGATTGGGAAGAAGGGGGTGAGGTCTGGACCGTATCCACAGCCCAGTGAGTACTAAAAGTAAATTATGTTTTGTTACTCATGTTCAACTCAATGAATCTCAGACTGCTGGCAAAGGGTAATTTAGTATGGTGGCACTGGCAGGGTACCAAAGGTATTTCAAAATTGGTGGACACTGTATAGGTTACGTGGCATTGACACACCGCAGGACCTTACATTACATATCAGACTTTACTAGCAGTTATGTTTTAAGCAAAGCCAGGCACTTAATCTTAAATTAATAAAGTTAACTATTAAACTATTAACTTAACATTAAAATCCTCTAAGACTTATACAGTATATTTCCATTACACTAAACTATTGTTTAATCATGTTTACTAACTTAAAATTTTCTTAATTAAGCTTTTATAAACTTCTAATTGTTAGGACTTTTGTCTAAACTTTGTTTCATGATATTAATTCATAAAGGCAAGTCTGCTAATGCTAAAATTGGACAAAATACTATAGAAAAAATAAAATTAGACCCCCAGTTTTATAGGACTACAGGTTGAGTGGTCTACTGTTACCTCCAAACTCGCATAATTATTAAGTTACTGTAGTCTGTTTCTCAGCAAGTTTTGTTAGGAAGTAGCAACCATCAAAATTGATCACAACAGATTAACCCCTTCAAACAGCAAACATGGCTTGGAGATGTATAATCATGGAATAAACAAAGGCAATAACTTATACTTTGACTAGCTTTGAAAGATTTATATAAATCTCAAGTGCTCCGCCTTGTGGACTGCAAGCACCATTGTAGGAAGATTGACAAAGCTTGGCAGGGAACAGTGAAGTGAAGGCAACTGCACTCCATCAAGCTATCCTTGATCGTGAATATCTATAATATCAGTCGATACGAATAACACATTTGTTTTCAGTTTGCCTGTTAAAAGTATTGTTCTAATTACCAGACTTGTTGGGAATTGTATATGAATTTTCTTCAATTTTTACAATATGTGCTGATTTTCTCTTTTCATTATTACAATGGTAGGTTTTCCAATGAGTTAGTCCATATGTGTCAAGAACAGCTTTGTATAGGGTAGATGGATGGATGTGGGGGTACAATTTGACAACTAGGATGGAGGTGATAAGGTAGGTGGGTACAGGATGTTGTCGAAGGGAAGGATATGTTATACTGTATAAATATATTACAGCAAGGCTTACTGATGACCCAAGCTACACTGTTATATGCATACAGTGTAGATATAACATTATGTGACAAAAGTTACAATATCTAGCACTTACAGGCTACCAATGAAAATCATGAATTAAAACTTCTCTCTATCACTGGTAGAGGATGAAAGATGAATGAAGTTTTCTTGTATTTCTTCTCAAAGAACTAATGTCAACTATACCCTGTGCTTAATATCTAAGACAAATTCAGCTGTAATATTATTACACTTGAGATAGGTACGTATTTTGTGAGATATTTCTTCATCATAAACATTCACTCATAAGCACCAATTCTTCCCCCTTCATACAAAGTCAGATAACAGGTTGAAACAAATGGTCATAAAGTGAAAGATAAGAGTGGGGCAGAGGGAGCAAAAGCAGAATCAGGTAAAGGAGAAGGAAAAAAAAAAAATGAGGAGCAGATGAAGGGACATGTAAAGAGTTAAAGGTCCGCCAATGAGTGGCAATCAATGGGACAGAGTGTAGCACACACTAGAGTGACTAGACTGTATGAAACACAACTATAGCACGCATCACAAGGATGATGAGTGGCCCAGAGACCTCTTCACCCACGTGAGACCCAAGTCAGCTTCGGGTATGGCTGCATAAGCAGGAAGACCTCAGACAGTCGACTCAAACCCCCCACCCCCTGCTCACAGGGGTGGTAACCTCTGGCATCAGTGAAAGATTTTTATCGTGTCCTGAGCAAGGATCGAACGCTGGACCACAGAAATTGCAGCTGCAGACTCTACCACTGTGCTAGCCAGTTGCTGAGGAAGGAAGATGCAAGGGTTGTACAGCATCACTCATTCTCACCTGGAGGTGTGGGAGGACTTGAGTATCTGGGGTTGGCTTGAGCTCCGGGGGAAGTGTATCAGGGTGGGGTGGAGGAGGGGGAGCACTCCTAAGACGAGGGTCCTCCCAGGATGTGGCCTTATTCACATGGTCAATGAAGTAACTGTCAAAGATAAAACTTCTGTCAATCCTAGCCCTTTCTAGAAATCTTAATGGAAAAAGCATTCATATTTAAAATGGGTCTTTGCTGCCACCCACACCAATTCCCAAGCTACATCTACACTACCTAACTTAAACAGAACATGTACTGTACTGATATTCTCTTATGGATCTAACTTGACAAAATAGGGGCTTGAGATGGAACGATCTCAAACACAAGCCTATAAAGTACATACAGTACTGTGGTCATTAAAATAACATGACAATTCATTTCCATTATACTATGCAAGAACATGATGGTGTTGATGATTGCATGGTACCAATACAGAGCCATGGTACCGGTACATTTACTGTGCCAAGGTTAACACCCACAGATATTCATGCATATGGCCCTATGTCTCACACACATAACTAACAATGCCGTACAACATTTTGTCCCTTTTTTTTTCTTTTTTTTTTTTCTTTCGACACTGGACATAGGCTTCATCAAGCCCGTTACCGTGGCCCAGGTCAACTGCTACTCACACACACACACACACGTCACGACTTCCTATCTAGCAATAGTGACAAATGCCTTATAGTGCTATAGCCAAGAGGCAGGCTCTACTCTATTGTGAACTCAGCCTCTAGGGGGTCAAATATAGTCAAAATGTACTGTTGCTCATTTCTTTCTACATACAATAATAGGGATTAATGTAATATCCCCCCCCAGAAAAAAATATTCACTTTCTGTGGGTCCTGTACAGACTATAAATAAATTTTCAGCACCCTTACAGCACAACACATTAATGGACTGTAGGCAAGAATATCTGTGGTATTGACGACAGTGACATCAGTACAATGGCTCTGTTGCTTGGCTATGGAGTCATCGTATCAGTACCACACCATCATATGCCCCATCATATTCTTGACTATGACCCATTGTACCACACCACACAAGACATTTTGAACAACGTATTCACGCCGTCTGTAACAGTGTTCGTTGTAAGAGTGCCACAACAAGGGTTAATCCATATGTTTTGAGAGCCTGTATAATCTGACCATTTGGAATTTAAGCGTTTCCTCACAGTGACCAAAGAAAGACACATGATTATCTATGGAAAGTTTGGTAGCCTTGATGTAACATTTTAAATTAATTAATCATACTTACACTCCAACAAAAATACACTGACAAACCTTTACAATACGAGACATAAGACGCTACAAGGTAATACTGTACTCTCCTTAGTTATAGTTTTATATTCTTCCTATAGAAAAGTTGGTATTATTACAGAATAACTGGGTTTTTGGCTAGGATCGCGCAGTGTTACCACATCCAGCTAGGTCCTGGAAATTTGCCCCAGTCTCGAAAAAGGGGCATCTCCGAGGAAAACACCATAGATGAAAAGTGTCTTAGAATGGTCCAAAATAGTGGGTAATGATACTAAAATATACAATATAGTGAACCCAGTTCTTCTGTAAATTTACAGAAAAGTTGAACCTGCTACAAAATTAGTATTCATTCTGGTATCATTACAATACTACTGCATTCTTGGCTAGGGCCAAGCAGTGTTACCACATCCGGCTAGGTCCCGGGAATTTGCCCTGATCACTTTATGATAGTTTACACCGGTTATATCCCGGTAGTTTGCCCAGGTTAGGTCCCTGTAGTCTGCTGTGGTCTAGGTTAGGTTAGGTCAGATAAATTTCTAAATTATATAAAACGGGGCATCTCCGAGAGAAACACCATAGATGAAAAGTGTCATAGAATGGTCCAAAATAGTGGTTAACTTTACCAAAATAATAATAACGATAGGAATATACTACTTACATATTTACTACATCTACACCTACATATTTACTACATTTACTGGTAAATATTGAATGAATTACCGTTATTGCGTACGGTTTTTCTACCTTCATTACCCACTATTGTAGACCATTCTAAGACTATTTTCTTCTATGGCATTTTCTCCGCAAATGCCCCATTTACAAGATAGGGCATATTCAAATGGGGCATTTTGAAATTAGCCTGACCTTACCTGACCTGACCTAACCTAACCTAGACCGCATCAGACTACCGGGACCTAACCTGGGCAAACTACCGGAACCTAACCTGGGCAAACTACCGGGAAATAATCGTGATAAAATACAATAAATGACTGGGGCAAAATACTGGGACCCAGCCGGATCTGGCAACACTGTTGCAAAACGGTAATTCTTTCAATAAATACCCATTTACTATACCTATTCATCTATTATATTCCTCCAGAATACACAATAATAATAATAACGATGGGAATATATCACTTAACTTACATAATTACTATACAAAATAATAATAATATCGATGGAAATATACTACTTATATATTTACTACACCTACATATTTATTACATATATCCATCCATAATAATAATAATAATAACAATAATAATAATAACAACAACAACGATGGGAATATACTACTTATATATATACTACTGCTACATATTTACTACACCTATTAATCCATTATATCCTCCTTAATATATACAAGTTCAATATGTACTTACTATCGTCCTATTTTAGCATCAAATCTCACTTCCCAGCCCTTTGGCATGCCGTGAAATCCATCCCACCTTCCCGCCATCTTTGTTGCTGATGTTGGTGCGTCAGTGTTGCCAGCTCTCTGTGTCAGTGTGTCGTCTGTTCATCAGTGTTGCCAGCCAGGTGTTGTTGTTGTTGGCAAGAAAATATTTAGCCTTTACAACGGCACTTTTCTAAGTTTGATACTGAACAGGTCTGTATTATTTCGGTTCTTCACTATTTTCTACTGCTTTTTCGTTAGTTTGTTCAGTGTTACCAGGTCTGCTTGCTTGACGAAATTTCTCTAGTCTTCTACAACATCAGAATTTTCTTTTTGCTTCAATTTCGATATCAGAATTTCCCTTTTTACCTCAACTTCAACTGGTTTTGGTTATAGGTGTTGACTGGACCATGGCTGGTTGTGGAATGAAGATCTTAGGATGGGTCAGGGACGGCCAGGCTTATAAAGTGGCTGGCCGTCCTGTGGAGGCTGAGTTTGGGTAAAGGATTATAACGGTAGAGGCCCTTTTATTAGAGACAAAAATACAAAAAAATACATAGGAACTACAATACATTAGGAAGAATGGGAGATAAATGGATATATTGGGAGTTGCCACCAGCTCGTTAGGATCAGCCTTTAGGGACCTGCGGATCGTTCAACCTGCCCGTGATATATATCCGTCTGGTGGCATGTTTGGTCCATCCTCGTCCTCAGAGTCCATGATGATATCCGCCTGAGGAAGAGGGAGTGGCAGGGTACCGGGTTGAGTGGGCAGATCCTCCATGGGTGGTCGTATCTGGATGGGGAGAGACTGAAGGGAGGTGCGGGGAGGAGGGTCAGCGGAAGAGGGTTCAGGTGCAGGTGTAACGGGTTGGGGGGAGGAAGGGATGATGGTAGGAGGGGCAGAGGTTGAGGGGAGCGGGGTGGTATGAGGTGATGATGGCGGTGTATGAGTTGGAGAAGCTGGTCGTGGTGGTGGGGAAGATGTTGGTGTGTGATGTGTAGGTGAGATGGATGGCGAGGGTGGAATGTGTGGTAGAGGTGGTAGTAGTGGTACTGGTTGTAATGGTGAAGGTGGTGTTTGTAATGGAGGTGACGTTTTTGGTGGAGATGGTGTCTGTGAAGGAAGTGGTTGGTGTGGTGGAGGTTGTATTTGTGGTGGAGGTGATGTATGTCATGAAAGTGGTGTGTGTGGCGTGTTGTATGATTGTGGTTGTGTGCGGTTTGAGTGTGGTGGTTGTATTTGTGGTGGAGGTGATGTGTATAGTGAAGGTGGTATGTGTGGCATGTAGTATGGTTGTGGAGCTTGCTGTGGATGTATACAGGGTGGTGCTGAGGGTTGTGCCCACAAAAGAACCTCTGTTACGTTGGCATAACAGACATGGATCCCATTCAATAAGTATTTGTGCAACCCATCCAAGCTCCACAAGTCTGTTTTTTACAAAGCATTATACTGTACATGTGGGTGAATAAAATACTCTTTCAGAAATGTCAATAATATTATATTATTGTTTCTATCAAAACTGAATAATAGCATTAACAAGTGAAATGTGATGCAACACATTAGGAAGATCTGCTAGTAAGTTACAAAACTTAAATACAGTAAAACAAAAATGCTGTACCTAGTACATGTACCTGCCTCACAGCTAACAAAATGTGTAATTAACTGGCTCAATCATTGCAAAATATTCAACCAATTGGCAGAAGCTTTATCAAAGCAAAAATAAACATGATGTATAATAGTATTGTACATATTACAGAAGCATTATACAGTACTTTTACATAAGTATGGTATCCATAATAAATTATACAAGGTAGCCTATACTGCATTCTATGTTAATAACTGTATAACATTACAGCAAATAGGAGTTTTAGACAGCAATATTGTACATCTTATCATACTGTATTTACATATCAAAACACACAAAAATACATTTCTGATGCTGGTACCATACTTCTCTGCCAATTATCATAACATAGAAAATGCACTGCTATAACAACCATCCTTCACTTCACCATTACAAATTAAGTGAAAATGCTACTCTCTTTTGCCTTGGTTTCATGTCATGATAATCTTGACAATGAATCTGCACTGCTACAACAAGCTTGTCACTATAATAAGGACTACTGTATATAGCACCAAGCCCATGAAGGCTATGGGGCACTAAAATGGACATGAAAATGGTATGGAGGAAGCTAAGCCGAGTGAAGGGGAGTAGACAGAACTATGAGGAAACACTTATATATGGGGCAACCGATGAGTGCGATACAAAAAGTGCTTGAGTTGCCTGAGGGAGAACGCAGGGGATTCACTAAGGTTTGGTAGGAAGGAACAAAACCAAGGTCAGTCAACAAGAAGCTGTTGGACAATGACCGGAATCCACACACAGATAAGAGGAACACCACCTTCCATCTAAGAGCCACGGGTGATCCTTGTGTAGCAGGTTTAGATATTCTCCCAGTGCCAGTGACAATGAGAAAGTGATTACCAGGGAGTTATATTTGATTAAACAGAATGGAGTTGTTTTTTTGTCACACACCACCACTCGGCCTGCCACCGTAAGGCGAAATGGCAAGCAACAAGAAAAAAATAGTCAATAGCCAGAAGAAGACAGGACATGATACACAATGCTGTAAAAAGGAATACACAGAACATTCACACAGGTCCTTCTAAGGCCATTTGATTACACACTGCCAATATAACAGAATGAGTTACTTTCAGTACTGAACTGCATTTCCTTTAAAAATTAACGAAACAAAGAGAACAAAACTTAGACTATGTTACAAATATTCTTGCAATACAACTACTGATAGTTCCTAAACTGTTATTGTTTTTCAGCACTTCACTGTTCACCTCTATTGCTGTGGTCCTTCACCATAATTCAATCCACACTTAATGGGAGGTACATAAAAAAGAACACATGGAATGCATACAGTTAAATACACTGTGTACTGTATCTATCTATATACAGGTACAGTAAAATCTAAAATTTCAAGAATTTTGGGTTATATTATTCACATTTTTTTGCCAATCCGAGTGGTACCATCTGCATATTTCTGAGGATGTACCGTAATACATGAAGGTACTTTCTGTCTCGCCTATGATTTCCCTTGTACTGTAGTCATTTTGCATACATATTCCATGGTAAAGTGAGGTTTCTGCATATATATATATAATCATATGTAATTATAAACATTTTATAAATTCAATAATAAATACTGCTGAGCAGTACTAATTCAGTGATGCAAGACTGTTCTAGAGAGCAGTATCCTGTAGTAAGCAATATATATCTTAAGACTAGCAGATCATATTCACTCTTTTATTTGTACAGTATATATATAATATACAGTACATGATGAGATTCATGTTATTGTGACCAAAGGAGAATATTTCACTGACTTGTAATTTTTCATAATGTATAGAATGCTCCCACATTTTATGGGGAATTACTGCTCCCACATTAATTAATTTGTCTCAACAATTTAACCGAATCCTACGGAAAAAATCTGACATACTGGGAATAAGACACCGTACCAGTAATAACACCCTAGTGACTAGCCAGGTAGCAAAGAAACTCTCATCATCTATATGAAAGAAAATAATGTCAAATTACAGTAATTTTGGCTTACACTACAAAAATATAATAATAATAATAACAATAATAATAATAAATCATAATAACGATATTAACAACCACCTCATAAAGAAACTCCATCAGCATACTGTAAAGCATAAAAGCATACTGTATTTGGATTCTTAAATATTGTCTGTCAACTACAAGCGTTCTAACTCTGCTCTTCATAACCCCTTTCCAACCCACCATACATCAGCACTTGCTATAAACGCAGGCTTACTCTTATCAATACTGTATTGCTAAATTATTACAATTAGTTCTGAGATTATATTTATGCTAATATTATTGTTAAGGAGGACCTGACAGCAAAAAAAATGTGAAAACTTTTTAAGTTGAACCCTCTTTTGCACTTCTATTACTTATTATGTTAGATCCAAGTAGTTTTTCTATACAATAATCACCCCCATATCAAAAATAATTGAGCCAAGGCCAATTAGGAAATGGAAAGATCCCAGATAAATACAAAACAGTCCCTCATGTTAGTAACATATTACAAGGCCTAAGTAAAATCACATTTTTCTTAATGAATTATATCCAGGAAGATGGACAGAAAGAATTTTTATACGTAAACTATAGATAATTTTCATTACTAGTACTCATTCTATAATTTTTATAACATTGGAGCAAAAAACAAGGCACCTTTCCTAGCTATTATGATTTATGCACACAAATTATAAAAAGACAGATATTTGATCATTGCACAGTACTGTACCATATCCTTATCTTGGTTGTTCTATCAAACATAGCTAGATATGAAATTGTGTCCTGTGTTAAATATGAAGTCATGGCTTAGTTGCACAATCATCATAATTTTTTTTCATTTCTCCATTATCCTTTCAACAGGAGTAAATGTTCTCCACTTAAGGACTCATAATCACACTTACATGTACTTACAGTATCTTAGGGGCTGTCTCATTAGTCCGGAACCACTGCAAAAATTATTACAGTACAGTACAGTACAGTACAACATGATGTTGCAGTAAAATACAGTAAATTACATTTGAGGAGTATTTCCTGATATATCATCACTGCTCCTTCAGATAAACAGAAAGCTTTTCCTGAATCCGTCAGTGGTCTCTATTTCTCTGCAGATACCATGTTACTGCAGTCCAATGGATATTTTGATGAGACTTTGGATCCAAGTTATTACTTCCAGCTATATTCCTTTTGATGTTCTTCTTTCAATGTATTCTACTGCACTGCCATTAGTGTTTTCATAGTAATCAACTCTTTTCACAATCCTCAAATATACAGTACTCTGTCTCATTCATAATTAACAACAATCACTGAACATAATCTGTGAATACTGTAAAGCAATTTTCATACTTTTGTCCTTGTAGTTCCAGCTTTGGAGGACACCATGTATTGTAGTAATAAGCCCAAAGCTTTGCCCAGCAATGTCCCAATTACACCAACTGGGTAACTACTTGTGTATTGCTTGGCATCATAAGGAGGGAATGTTTAACTCTATAGTCGTGGCAAACGAGTCTGACCTTTTATTGTTGTACCCTGGCAAGACCACATGTAAACACAGTGTCCAAATTAATACATTATTGATATGGTACAGTTCATACAAGAATTAACAATATAATTGCTATTAAAATGGCCAATTATACAGTCAGTAATGAAGAATGTCATCAACTACAATTGATTTTGAGTATCAGATAACTCATACTACCATAGTTAAAGTATTATTTCTGAGATATATGAGGTACGCAGTGCTGCGATGATTGTATCGACTTGCGACTTCGTCATTTCGTTCCGATTATGTAGGCAGAACGCGGATAATTCTCCATTTATTTAGTTGAGGAGAAGAAAATCTAGCAGTATGAGTTATCTGATATTCAAAATGTTACTGACTGTATAATTGGCCATTTTAATAGCAATTATATTGTTAATTCTTGTATGAACTGTACCACATCAATAATGTATTAATTTGGATGCTGTGTTTACATGTAGTGTTGCCAGGGTACAACAATAAAAGGTCCGACTCGTTTGCCACAACTATAGGTAAATAAATGACAGGAAAGAAATCCAGTTATAACTTACAATAAGCACTGTTCTGAAGTACAGTAGAATAATTAACTTAGTCTCTATGCTAGTCAGTTGTCATAACTGTAATGTGTAAAATTCACGCACACACACATGTACACACATATACACAGAAATATTACTACTGTATTATAGATGTTATTTAAAGCAAACTATATTGCTACATACACATACTTTCACTATTTTTAAAAGAAAAACCTTTTTACTACCATTATTATTTACAAGTACACTATAACATTTCAACCATAACATATGCCAGAGTAACGTCTACAGATTAATTTTCACTATAAAGAATGTCAAATGAGCTTAGTATTTTGTAAATCTCCTAACAAATATGCATGAACTATACTGTACTGAAAAGCATGTTTCTGTATACAGTACTGTTATATTGGAACCTCCCTCTAAGGTAATGTATGATAACCTGATTTGAGAAATTTTCATTCATACAGAGCACCATTAAAAAATTTAATATGTTAAAACTGTAAAATAATACAAATAAAATATACTTCAATACAGTTATACTCGTATAAACAGTGCACAGTAAGTACTAGAAATTATATTTTGATACGCTGGTAGGTCTATACTTAAAAAAAAGTAGTCATACAAACTTAAGATAACAGAAGGAAGTGCCTCCACTTACTGGTCACCTGACAGTAGAAAAGTATAATGTTATCACTTTAGACAATACAGTACAGTATACTGCATCTGAGTATGGAATGAATGAATTTTCTAATATTATTCACTCATGTCATAAACAACCATGAATTCAACGTTAAGATGGCACTATGAAATAAATAAAGTCCTCAACACAACCATATAGGCTCTCTTTGTCTCTACTCCTGTATATATAAATATGATATAAATACTATCATTAAATACATGATATATATATACCGTTATACATATATACAGTTATATTGGCTATTGTGCCATAAGATATTATAGTGCAACTGTAAAAGCCATTGCATGGATTCTGAGAGGCAAAGTGCATCACATCCTGTCAGATGTAGGCAGTAATAGTGTTGGCGTGGGTGTTTGGCTAGGTTCAATTTTGGTGGCAAGACTCACTTTTCAAGTACTGAAGGTGCTTTGCTTGATGTCAACAGCTATTTACCTCCGCTGATTTGTCCCTCACCCGTCCTCACTGTGTAAATGTGTTCTGAGACTGTTTTCTATACAGCTGCAGCTCACACTGCAAATTTATTTTTGCAATCCTGCATTCTGCAATGACTCTTTTGCAGGAACTTGATGTCATTAAGCATATGAAAGCAGGGAAAAAGGAGACTGCAGTGGTACACATTTAAGGTATTACCCAATCAAGTGTGTGTACTCTTTAAATAATATGAGGTGAAAATTAGTGTGGCAAAGCTCTTGGGAGGCCACAACCAAATGGAGATTTTCAAGAGTTCCCACAGGGAGATAATTCTATTGCACGGTATGTACCCAGAACTAATTTATCACATAATGGCCAGTCCAACTCTATTTATACACGGTATGAATATAAATGGATTGGTATATATATATACATATAAATGCTCCCATCTGCAGTAATAAAAAAAAAATTACTGTAAATAAAAACGCTGACTTGACATTACTTCATTTCACAGCAACAAATTTGGGCAAACCAACCCTTCAGTACAGTATACAACATATAGGTTACATACTTAATCTCAAATTTGTTCAGATTATCACAAACCAAGCAAAGTAGTTCTTAGTTTTCTTCCAAGTATTTCCAAGTGCATGGTATATTTGGTGTGCACTCTGTTCTATTAAATAAGTACAAAATAACAAGTAGGAACCTGAACACTGGACAACAAAACACATACTGTATTTATCTAATACAAAAATAAACAAATGCACACTTCACTCTCACATAGGATGACAGGGAAAAATATGAACCGATCACATAATACCTGTACTAAGGATTTTATTTCTGCAAGTCATTAATTGATGCTCTACACATTGTATGAATATTCACATATAAATTATCTAAGATTTCCCTAGTCTTTACTTTCATTAAACACCTTTAATAATATAACTGAATGAATTATTTTTTCTGATATGTGACTGAGCAGAGATGAGATGATATGGATGCTTATTTTGTATTCCTAAAAATACACACAGATCTCTTATTTCCAATAATGCTTACTGTATTGCTAAGGTAATTTACTGTATATTACTGTGTATATCTTTGGCTTTCCATGAAGTCTGTGTTCAGAGCACTATGCTATATAGTACATATATCTATCACTATATACCAAAAAGTAACAAAAATAACCAACATGACTACCAATATTAGACACTTATTCTGTATCGTAGGGAGTCATGGTTAAGGACTGGATTATCACTGTAAGGTATTTTTTACAAAAATGAAATCATTTGCTAACCAATTCCGGTGTCTAACTTCAGAATGAACAAAGTAGCCCTTACTTATCATGTACTTCTGGATGGCATCCTTCCCCTCTGGATCATGAATGAATTCCACTGAGAGGGTCTGAAAATAAAAATAATGTATTAGAATTGTATTGTACAGTAGAGCAGTTAACTATGTAGTATAAAGCAGTATAAGGCAGCAAGAAAGTGAGTGACAACAAAACATCATTTCTAAATGGCAAGGATTTATAAACACAACTTCTTTCAACATACAATACACTGGAAATTCACAATCACACACCGAGACATATAAACTTAGTGCAAGTCTGTTTAACCAAATTTGCTTTAGCCCTTTGATCCAAAACAACTTGTTGCAAACTATAAGTATTAAAGTACTGTATTCATAATCAAGTAAAGCATTTCAATCTATAATGACTTATTTCTTTTCACAGAAAATTGCTGGTTACTTTGGTACAGTACTGAGGTATGCTTCTTAAATAACTTCTTTTTATATTGCATAGGACATAATCAGGACAGGCAGTATGATCTGCTGCTATGCAAAAAATTTGTTTGAGAATTAAAAAAACAAACAATTATTCATCCCACATTGCAGAGGTTAAATATTCTTGCTCTTAATTATTTTATACAAATAACATTTTCATTCACATTTTAGTGCTGCCTTTCTTTCCAATACGGTATACACTTTACATGGTGCAGGAATATTAACACAACACTCCAGGTGCTTGGTGCAATGAACACTTGTCACACAAGACAGCTTACATTGAGCACCCAAAACAAAATACTGTCTACAGCTGTGTCAGTATGTAGTCCAAGATATTCTATCTTGCTCAGATCTTCAGGGATGACACACGTTGACCATTCCTGCACTACACTGCTCTGTCAACAGGTCATCATCAGTGAATTTGTGATTCGGTGAGGTGAAGATGCATTTCTAACTTGTTCCAGTTCTGTGTTGTAATTTTCAAGTACAAACTGAATCATCTAGACTCTACTGTGAGACATAATTTTTAAATGTTCTATGAGAAGCATCAGGAGTGACTCGAATAAATACAGTGCGCCATGATTGTGACGTTAGCATGAATTTCTGCATTTGCTCTGATTAATGCAAGGAGTGCAATGGTAAGAAAAGAGAAAATACAGTTCTGACTGAGAAGAAAGAGTCTAATAGGGTTCAAGAATGAGAGAAAGATGACCATTTTGATGTCTTAGGAAAACTAACAGCATGGTTTTTGCCATCCAAGCACGATCTTAATTACCAAGATCATTCTTGGTTGTTCTTTGTCCAGTTCTCATTTACAGTACTTACCATACTTGAATAAGCCAAAAAGCACCAAAATGACAATATTTCCATTACAGACAATAATATTTATTCTGAAGCAATTATATTAGGCAGATTCTATTTACAGCAACTTGAAGGCATAGGGAGCGCAGATAAACGCTAATAAATATTTCAGTACAGTAGTAGAGATATAATGGAAGAGGCACAAGGCCCTACACATTTTCACCAAGATAAACCTGTAGTTCACGAAAATTTCTGTCTTTTGAACCCCACACATTCAACTGTGTCTGTATTTACAGGTACAGTATGTGTGTGTGCATGAACAGTTATGGCCACCCACTCCCAGCCAACCTTGACATGTGGCACCATCGCAGTTATGGGTACGAGGGGTGAAGTACTGTAGGTAAACTTGAATAAAATTAGCAAAACACTACCTTCCCTCACCCTCTCGCTAGCTCAAGTAACTAATTTGCCTCAGATTGATAAGTGTTGCCCTGCTTCACTCCTCGTATCCATAGTTGTGATAGTGCCACATGTTGGGGTTGGCTGGGAGAGGATGGATACATACACCTGGCCCAAACTGTACATGTTGACCACCCCTTACCTCCTTACACATTTTCTTCTCTTGGGGGTTCATCCATCTCCTATATATTTATTTTTACTAATTATAGGATCAGTATTTTCTGGGTTATTGAAAGAGACTTAAAACATGCACAGTTGGCCAATAAAGCTTTGGAATTACCCTTCCCCTACACTGAGAATGGATTTTACATTTACATTTTCTCATATTTCATCTTGCAAACAACAATTTTATTACCTAAGTACAATTTTTTTTTTTTTACATTATCCAAGTATATTATGATGACTACGTTAATGGATTTGGGAGTTATTTTTAGTCAAAATTAACTCCCTTCTTACATAAAATTTTTAACATTACAGCTTTCTTCCTACAAACAGGAATAACAACCCTCCATCTGGAAAGTTTCAACATTTTTTGGGATGACAGTACCATATGAATCAAATGGACCTTATCATTATATAAATATATCAATAAACAACCAAGATTCATGTACCTGAACATACTCTTATATGATAGGAAGAATAATCAATATTACATTGAATATCTACTTAATAATCTTGATTTGATTGCCATTATAGAATCCAGGGCAATTATCATACAATTAAAGTATTATTTCGTTCAACGGAACAAAAGTGGGGATAAATACTGATAAAGACTTACCTTTATGTCTACTTCATCCCAAGGTATAGTCTTGAGAACACTAAATTCTGCTCCCTCAATGTCCAGGCTGAAATAATCTACAGTCTTAACCTCAAGGGCTGCCAAGTAGGAGATGAGGGGAAAGCACTGCACCTCCACAACTCCACCGGCACCTTCACCATTCGAGGGGTAACTTTGTTTTCCTCCAACAATGTGTCCTTGATTTTCATGCTGCTGAAAGAATACCTGTAGGAAAGATAATAAAATTTTAAGGTTATGATTATACAGTATATATATATATTTTTTTTTTTTTTGTCCCATATCTACATTTACACATTTACAGGACACAATTTATATACAGGGCACCCAGAGGTAGAAATGTGACATCACCACAATGAAGACCACTGATGCTGCTCTGCTATCTCTGGATGTCTCATATACTGCATCAAAATTAAATTAATCTAAATAAGTCCCCTTGTGGTTGAAAAAATGTGGTGCTGATAACAAGGCAAATTTATGTTTAGTTTGACATGTTGCAATAATAAATTACTGTACTGATAATACATAGTAATGTTCATTTGATCTTCAGTTTACTGTGTGATTACCAGTAGTCACCACAACAATTGGCCACCCAGTAAGGGAAGTATTGCCTGCGGTGATGTGGGCCGTACTTTAAGGGTTTTGGCACCCCTTCAGCCCCAGCCAATCCTTTTCAGTTCTTCAACTGTCCCTCCATTCTCTCTCTTTCCTTGATGCTTACTGTCCCACCTCTTTATCACCTTTTCCACTGGTGAGGGCTGGGTCTATCTAGAAATGAAGAATTTGTCATCCTCTACCACACCCTGGCCTGTTGTCTGTCTGTCTATCTTACTATTTCTCATTCCTTCTGGATAGCTGGCGAGATCACCCCATTGGGTGGCATAACAAGGGAGGTTACTGTTGATGGGTTCATTGGCTTGGGGTACATGCCCATGAGCCAGTACTCCCTTCTTCTGTTGCCTTAGAAGAAACAGATCTCACTATCTCCCTGGCTTTCTTTTGGGGACCCAAGTATCTGCGAGGCTTCGGTCAACCAGACTCGGGACTACTCGGCCAGACAGTCTGGGGAACTACAACAAGAATTGGCCATATTCTGTGAAAAGGAAAGCAAACATGACCCACAATTAGTTTTCATGAAAAACATTAAAAAAATATGACTAACCATTGTAGGATGTGTAGTTGGGGCCAAGCAGGATTGTGACATATACGCTTTTCTATGCTTATTCAACATCTGATTAAAGTTCTTAGGATCTGCTTCAATCAGCAGTCCTTTCCACCCTCTCTTTCTTTCAAAGAACAGTGTGTTGGAGCGAGCTTCTCCATCTAAGGCACCACACTCCACATAAAAACCATTTTCCTTAAAAAGAGAAAAGTTATTATAGTATGGTATTATATATTTATGGGGTATATAAACTGTTCAGAAATATTTTAACAGAATTCTCTTTCTAAATTGCAAACTGTACAATTTTATGATACATTCTATTACTATACTATAGTCAATTTGCCTATCATGTGTGATAGGCAACTCAGCAATATTTATTGATCGAAAGACATATCTGTAAAGCACCAGATAAATTGCAATAGTAACAAATATTATCTTACTTTTCCTTGCAGTATGAAGTCAATTCTCTGAGCCTGACCCATGGAAGGATTTTCTTCTTCTGGTTCAGAGAGGTTGTATGGCAACTTGGAGGGGGGAACGAGATATTGTTCCCTTATTGAACGAAGAACAATTGGGTCACTGGCCTTCACACTGGGTGAGTTGAAATCTGTTAGGTAAATAAAAATAATCATTATCATGAAGGCCTCATTTCCCTTTTTTCAAGGTGTGCAAGGCTTTAAACCCATGGACATAAAGGGAAAGTGGCAGATTCATGAATGGTTTATGTCAGCACCTACTGGTATAATGTATATTCAAATTTCAATTGCATGAGTTTATGCTGAAATTGTAAAGTAAAGAAGTACGGTCTCAAAATATAACTTTTTGTGTGTGTGTGTGTGTATACCACAATAAAATTCTCTCTCTCTTGTCAGACAATAAAGTTAAGACTAAAAATGGGTTAATGTGGTGGACATTTATGCAACCAGTTTCCTGCAACTGATCAAACTGTTCAGAGAGCTGACAAATCACAAACTTTAATACAGTAATGCAAAAGCTAGTACCATACCAAGCCGTATACAGCATTCACAAGCTACAAACTCTTCATCCACTATAAGCAAAATACATTTCAATTTATCTACATAAGAAAGATACTGGTGATACAATATACTACTAAATGCATCCATTACTTTACAAGCTGGTCATACACTAAAGGTAACAGTACAGGTCATCTCATCAACAAAAGGAAACACACACAGCACTGACAAATTGTAGGCATCTCATAGGTTAATTCATTCCTTATAAGCAATTTTATACACAGTACAGTACAAGGTAATTCATCCACTAAAAGAGACAGACAGGTAATGACCAATCCATCCACTATGTGAACTACCATACTGTAAATAAAAATAAATATAGGCCACACAGAGGAAAGGAAATTGGAGGGTAAAAGACTCACCTTCAGTATAGAGTTTGCCAATTCGTGGTGAATGGGGAACTGGCCGGAGCAAAGTGTTAAGGCTGAAGGACTCGGAAGTAAATGCCACAACGAAGACCACCATCAATAACACCACACCCAGGTACACAAGCTGTCGTGCCCGGGCCATGCTCAGGCCTGTGGGCAACACGTAAGACAACCCACATAGAAATCCACATTGATGTAAACAGAAACCCAGACAAACACCCCAAAAGCATTACCGGTACTGGTGTAAATCATGATTTCCTTGGTCAGGAACAGATGCACAAGGCATAGTAATCACTAAACTATAGACATACATGTACAGTCAGCAAAAAAGTATCTGAACCACCCATACATTAAAATTAAGTATAATTATCCATAGGGGGTTCCAATACATTTTTTGCAGACTGTACCTTTTACCATCAACATACAGCACTCTTCTATTTTCTGCTGAGCTTCTTTCATTCATCCAAAGCAGCTATTTTGGTAATACATTACTATCATACATTACATTTTCAAGGTGACCAATAACACAGTAGAAATATATACTCATATTGGTTAATTAACAAGAATTGTGTGTTGTCAGATAATAAATCTAACCTTCCATTTATCCATTGCCCTCTACACCTCAATGCAGTCCCTTTCCTGGTCGACCTACTGTACATGAGACAGTAAATTCTTACAAGTTACCACAACAGGAATTCATAGTAAAAATATATATAATGTGATTTTTCGTAACATATTTGGTGATTTGAGTGATTTTGACTACAGTATCGCTTCTTAAGGAAATACTTTGTTTGAGGGATAATCACCATCCACATATCCAACGATTGGGAGTTTTGGGTGGGGAAAATCACGGAAATTAGGATATTTGACTTTGGCATTGACTGGATGACCAACCATAGAGGGTAGTGGAGATGAGAAGAAATAGCAGGTTAGATTTACAGTGCCACAGACAATACACAACCCTAGTTAATTAACCAATACAGGATACCTTTTTACTGTGTTATTGATCAACACATACACTAGATTGAAATGGCGGCGGGCAATAGGATCCGTGTACAGTAGATCATTAGGGAACCCGTGAAATTTATTGGTGAGTTTATTGGTCACTATGGGGATGTAGTGTCTGATAGCAATGTTTTACTGAGGTCCTAATGAAATGAAGGTAAAATTCACTCCGAATACAGTATAATTCACCAGAAAAAAATATTGGTTACCATTAGAAAGTGTAAAGTTTTACCTAATGTGAAAAATATTATGTTTTCCATATCTGTGTCTCTTCTTACTTAAACTTCACCTCATGTTATAACATATTTGAGAGGCAAATGGTGGATAGGAAAGCTGTATTAAACGGAGAAATATAGGGAATGGTAAAGGGAAAATTATTGAAATCTCATGGTGGCAACTTGAAAAAATATAATCAGTTATGTACTACAGAAATCTTTCCTCTGTACTAATTTAATATTCTTATTACCCACTACATTGATTAACATTTGCAACTAGGAAAATGTACATGACTTTTCAATATCCCTGCAATCTAACTTACTATAATGCAATAACGTAAAATTAATGTGAATACCATCCCATCTAACACAAACATTGGGCCATATTTAAGAACATTGGGCCATATTCAAGAACATTGGGCCATATTCAAGAACATAGAATGAAAGCGACGGAAAATAACTATAAAATGAAAGCGACAGGAAATAACTATAAAATTAAATACTTATATAAAATGAAAGAGACAGGAAATAATTATATTTAATGAAAGTGACGGAAAATATCTATATAAAATGAAGCAGAAAATAACTATTTAATTGAGACATAAAATAACGGTATTACTGAAAGAATTACCGTTTTGTAGCAGTGTTGCCAGATCCGGCTAGGTCCCTGTATTTTGCCCCGGTCATTTCCTGTACTTTACCACGGTTATTTCCCGGTAGTTTGCCCAGGTTAGGCCCCGGTAGTCTGCCCAGGTTAGGTCCCGGTAGTTTGCCCAGGTTAGGTCCCGGTAGTCTGCTGTGGTCTAGGTTAGGTTAGGTAAGGTCAGGCTAATTTCAAAATGCCACACTTGAATATGCCCTATCTTGGAAATGGGGCATTTGCGGAGGAAATGCCACTGAAGAAAATAATCTTAGAATGGTCCAAATAAGTGGGTAATGAAAGTAGAAAAACTGTACGCAATAACGGTAATTCTTTCAATATTTACCAATATAACTATAAATAATGAAAGAAGGAAAATAACCATAAAATGAAAGCGACAGGAAATAACCATATAAAATGAATGATGCAAAACAACTATAAAATTAAATTACTATATAAAATGAAAGAGATGGAAAACAACTACCTGTATATAAAATGAAAGAGATGGAAAACAACTATATAGATTGAAAGAGACTGAAAATAACTACAAAATGTTAAATTGAATCATCGTTTCTGTGAAAAAAACAACTTATTACATCATTATTTTGTAACATTCTAATACAACATCCTTCAAAGTTAACATTACAACATCCTTTTAAGTTAAATAATACTGTACAACTCCTTTCCTCACAAACCACATGAATGACAAGGAAAATATTTACAACTGTCTAATTCCTTATCATATCATTATAGTGTTCCTTTTAATACAACAGTACAACCTCCCCTTTCATTACAACCACATGAAAAATACGTCAAATAACACTATAATGTTTACCTGTAATGTTGTATGTGGTAATGGTTATATGTATGTTTATCTCCAGTACTGTATGTGTGTATTGTGGTGAAGACTGTGTAGAGTGATGAAGCTGTGAAGGTAAGGATTAAGGAATACTATTACTATGATAAGGATAGTTTACTCTTATAGGGTAAACTGGTAATGATGGTACAACAGAGCCACCTATCGGCTAACAGGAATCACTAGGCGAAGGACACACGGACGCTTTGTGGCTGATAACGGCGATTTGTGGTTAAGTGGCAGAGCGGCCGGTGTGTACCAATGTCACTTATAATCTTTATAAGTGACATTGGTGTGTACGGCTGGCGGGGGCAGTTTGCTGACCATCGTACCGGTCTAAAACACAAATCGCCCCCACACGTGGTGTCATGGCAGGGATCAGCATCTCCTCACCACACACACCGACGCACTGACTGCATGGTGTATTCAGGTTGGCTTCAAAACAATGACAACCTATGACCTGCAGGGCATATGACAAGAGATCCTGTGATAATCTACGTCCCAGATACTGTGTGTAGTCCTTGTGTGACCACCACAAAGCACCCAGGCTGGCAGGTGTCCCAGGCCTTTACATAACTTAGTAAGCTACGGCGTACAAATTACTTATTGTGATAGTTATACAGTATTAATTTGATATTAACTGGTGTTAGATGATGTAAGAATCATCGCACATTAGAGTTAGTGTACGTAAGTGGCAGGTATGGGTTTTTAGCAATATATTAGGGCTTTGTCGTAGATATTATCGTATTTATTATGTAATTTGACCACAACGAATGTTATTATTCATTCTATAACCAAATAATTAGTATCAAATGTCTTGTGCGTTACTAGCAAAGAAAATCCGACTTAAAAATTAATCAAGATAAAGGGAATTAAAGCAGGTGGGAGCTGGAGTGTTGATTCCTTTTGTCCGCTAGAGGCATTACCGTCACAGTCAGCCACAGCGACGACACCAAAATAACACGGAGTGGCCTATACTTCTCCAGAACCCATGATGAAGTAAGATGTAAAGAGTTAAGTTAGTTAAGGGGCGTGATAGATGACGTGACACCAAAACCTTTAAAAATAGTATTACTGACACTATAATACCTTAATAAAATCACACGGATATTTGAAATCAATGTTACTTTATCTTTTTGTCAGGTTTTTACTACTAATCACAAACTCTGTAACTTATAATAGATGTCACAAATTGTCTTGCAGTCCCTCTTTAGAGATGGGACATGTTCACCAATATTTTACTATTTTATAAATTATCTCGCGGTGAATATAATAAGAATACACAAATGTTGTTTCAAAACTAAATAATAAATATGATGATTGGGGTTTATAAAGGGAGTGTCGAGGTCTCCCCACCCCACTTCCTATTAAGTACCGTAGTCTTCCTCCCCTTGAGTACCTTCACCTCTCATAATAGTCTCATTATTCCATGTTAAAATTTTTATTGTCACACGGGTTGGCTGTCCTCTTGTTTGCTCTAACCCTTGTATAGACAGGGGTTAAAGTTGTGGCTTTCATTTCATCCCTCTAATAAATAATAATAATAATTTCATTAGTTTTAATGACGTAAAATCCTTGCTGTTTGTCTTCCTGCACAAATACTGATATCGCCTATGCCCTTATTAATTAAATTAATTCATAACTATCTATCTATCTATAGCTCAGACGTCTCTTCCCTCAGGGAAGCGGGAACTCTCCCCAAGGGGGATGGCCACTGGCCACGGCAGTCTCCAGCTTTCCCTGTTCCAACACTCCCTCCTTATTAAATTACTTGGTCAAGCCCTCCTCTACCCCTATATGTTTCTTTCCCTCACATACTCTGTCACTCTGTTCTGCCATCTAACCGGAGGTCTGCAGGTACCACAACATCACTTCCATACGCCTTCTTTACAAACTTCTCCCTTTGCATTCTCTCTACATGTTCAAACCACCTCAATGTATTACGCTTCACTCTCTCAACCACCCCACACTCAATACTAATTGCCTTCTCACTCATTACTTTCTCCATCCCACCTAGTAAGTCCACATGCTCTTCTCAAGTAACTCATTTCCACCGCACCTAGCTATTCTAGACTGCTGAGCACTACTCCATGTCTGTCTCTGATGCATATGTCAGTGTTGGCAGAATTAACTATTTCGTAGTCCCCTTTTCACTTGCATACTCACACTTCTACCCTTCATAATCCTCCCTATTGATCCTATGACCTGTCTACCCTTCACTGTTCTCCCTAATTTCTCCTTCCATACATTCATGTTTACACAGAACTGTACCCAGGTACTGAAACAACTCCACTTCCTCCATCCTCTCACCCCCTAGAGTTATCTCACATTTAGTCTCAGTTGGTACTCCCACTCTGTAGTAATCTGTAGGGTGTAGCAAAGTCAATAAACCTCAGTTTCTGCCCTCTCGAATACCATACTTATTTCCTTTGTTTACAGACTGAAACTTATCCACCACCCTCTGTAACTCCCTCTCACTCTCAGCCATCAGCACAGTGTCATCCACAAATAAGCTTGCCACCAAGCTTATTTGAATCCATAACACCTCACAGTAAGAAACACAACTGCTCTGGGCAATATTATAGATAGGTAGGGAAGGAACTTGTGATGGTAAATTTGAGTGCTACCGATTCCTCCAAACAATGCCAGGAAACAGACCACTTGAATGTTACCAATAAGGGATCTGTTTCGTGGCATAGTTTGGAGGAATCAGAAGCACTCCAATACATCAAAAAGACATCCTCCCTTTAAGCCAAGAGTACTCACCACAAGCAGGCAGAGATTGAACAAACCTATACCAATGCTTTACAACGGTAGCTACCAGGATGTACACCGAGATCTTACCACTACACTTACAGTAGGCTATCTGAGTAAAAGCCAACATCAGACAAGGTGTGTGTTCCACATACTCAGAAGGCTCCAAATATTTCCCCAATGCACCGAATTCAACACTATCATGGCAAAAACAATAATGTTTCTCTATTAACAGGCCACCAAGGCCATACGGCACTAAATTACAAAAGAAATAATCTAAGTTGATGCAGATAAAAATTATGGATGACAGAAGACCACAAAATAATGAAACAGTCATGCAATGAGGAATAGAAATACTGTAAGTGTCTGTTTATTATCTCATGACTCCTTTAAAGGACCCTCTGTGTTGTAGTTAGAAAATTAGAGGTAAACGAGTCCTTCAAATGTTGCCACAAAACACCACCTATATAGATGGAGCTTGTTTTGTGGCATAAACAGGAGGAATTAGAAACCACCAAGTCTCATACACAATCACAGGGTCCTTAATGAAGAAGCATTATGGCATACTTTTGTTTGGAATATAAAAATAAGGAGGAAAAGTCAAAAGAAATTACTGGGAAAAGAGGACATTTTCTATATAGTAGATTGAACAAATTGTATTACAATTATACTTATGGTTAATAAAAATGTCAAAGATAACTTTTTACACAATTATAATAATACTGCACTGCACAAAGTTTTTTCATATTTTTTTTCTTCTAAAACTGTTTTTCAAGAACTTATCTTCATTGTACAACACCACTTCCGTAACTTGAAATCTGAGTTCAAGAAGTGAAACAGTGACACACTGTAGATCCAGTTGTGTGGATACTGGTCATTGCAAGTCTTACAGGTCTGTCATTATTTCTTTTGTAGAGAGAGAACTTCATCTACTTCAAACAGACTTCATGACACTGACTACAAGGTAGGGTGATGGTATTTGATTCAAACTGCCACTAACTTCCATTGGTACACATCAATACAAACTTTCAAAACATTTAACAAAATTCTGGAACAATAGTAAATTGCAACAAGTGCTGTGAAACAAGAACCAAAACTGTCTAACAAAAATAGAAACTAGACAGCCCAGAGATTCACTCAAACAACTAATTTAAGAATACACAAATACTGACTTGAAATCTTTGGTACTGTACTCAATATAAATGTACATGCAAGATTCTTATACTTCTCATATAACTAGAGATATGAAGAAATGCCTCTGTTGCAAAAATTATATGGTATTTGGTTAGATACTTCACTTCTATAAATCTACTAAATGAACAGCTTGAAAGGGTTTTCAAATATAGTTTAAAAACATTCTTGACTTCTCTCAATAACTTCACAATTTTGATCTACTTCACATAAACAACACACACACACACAGAACTGTTGGAAATACTTTATCTATAAGCTCACCACTTTCCTATTACACTTCCTATCTTATAATTTACGCTTTTCGGCCATTTTTGCTGCTTTCTTCTTCATTTGCTGCATTCTCTTTTCAGCAGAAATAATTGGATTCGGTGCTGATAACTTTCCAGCTGCTGATGAAGAGGATGATGATGATGTAGATGATGAGGCTGGCTTGTTGTTGTTTCCATTATTACCGCCACCACTGTTGTTTGATCCTGCACATTGGAGAGAATAGAGTGAAAAGTTATAATTGTTTTTGTTTATGTTTGAATGAGTTCTACTGTATTCCTAGTCATTCTGGCATGGTATATTTCCATGAACGTCTGTGTTGTGTAACTGGGATGGGCCTTAACCAGCTGCAGGAGAAAGAAAATATGTACTTAGCTGCCAAGGTCTGGGAGATTAATATGAATTCAGGTAATTCTCTGAGTCTCCTGACACCTGTGGTAGTACCTCCCTGGGAGGGGCTGCCTTCCTAGAGGTGTATTTGCTTAAGTATGTAAATGTAAATGTAAAAAACAGCTTAAGTATGTAAATGAGTTCATTAAAAAAACATAACATATAATTTCAGCATTGTACTTACCTCTTTTCAGTATCCATATTTCTTCCTTGTACATTATTATCATAATGAGTAAATAAGGTGTTCAGTTTCAAGTTAGGATGCAGAGTACATTCAAGTACTGTACTGTACCTACAATACTCTCCTATCCATAGCATAAAATTTAATGTCACATACTACAGGAAGTCATACAAGTTTCTTCCCATGTCTGGTGAAATAAACTTAATATCATTACCTTACCTAAGGCCCTGTAAGCTTGAGCACATTTAAGAATTGGCTTAATGAATCTCTGGGAAGGTAAAACTTTTTGCTTCAGCCAAGATGACGAGTTGAATATTTGCACTCACAGTCTCTGATGGAAGGCTGCAGAAGAGATTTATTTTACAAATATCTAACCCTGTGAATGGGAACCATAAATGTAAAACTGAAAATAAAGATGATTATAAACTTACCTAGATTTCTTCCTGAAGCTGATGATAGGTTTGTGAAAGGTGAGGGCCGAGGCAAATTTAAGCCTTTGGTTGGTGAAGGTGCGGGTCGAGTATGTGGAGCCCCAGCAGCCTTCCCTCCACCACTCCCACCAGTGCTAGACATGCTCCCACTCCCACTACTCCGACTTCCACTCCCAGAAGAACTCAACAAGGCAGTCTGTGAATCAAAACAATTAAATGTACACATTGTACCATTACACTAGTAAGTTTTGTCACACTTTTTATAAAGTATAGAACACATACCATAACAATTTGGTCATAACTGCCTAACAAAATTCTTATTGATGCGAGATCACAAGACGGATATGACCCCGACTGACATGACATTTATTGACAACATACCTACTGTACTGACATTACTCTATCCTATTTGTCATTTCTCGTTTTAGGGATATTTTACCTTATAAAATATCACACAAGTCAATTTATGCAAACAGATCCTGATAAAAAAAACTCTAGCTCAGTTATTCAGTTCAGAACCACCTGTAACCAAAGTCAAGCTATGCTGTATAGAACCTTTATATACTATTTGCTATTTACAGTTTACAGAGGTAGAAAGCAGCACCATCCAGGGAGGTTCTACTTTCAAGGATTAATGATGGGACGGACACCAATGGAATAATTTGGATTTCTATCTCCCTAACCTTGGTCACTGGTTACTATACTGTACTTACTTTTTCCTACCGTTTTGGCACACCGTTTTGAAAGGAAACTTATGCCTGATAAATCAATAAGAGTTCCACTCAAATACATTATCTAGTAAGGGTATTAGCCTCTCTCGCTGACAACGTACCTGCTTCTTGAGCGACTTAGTACACTTGGCACAGTACCACATGAGGCGAGGGTCGTTGACATCCTGGTCAGTAACAGGAGGCTTGTGGCACTCCTGGTGGTACAGGGTATGGCACTCCTGGCATTCTACCAGACGGTTGCGAGGAGACACCTCAAAGCTCCTGTAGTTAAAATGACAGTTCAAATTGTGGTATATTAACAGAGAAATGCCTCCCCAGAAAACAGTATGAAATTAAGTTAACCTCATGCTCTGCCTGGTAACTTGAGTACAGGAATCCTAGCTGTTAAAACCTGTGGTCTTTGCTTAGAATCATGTAAAGTTAGATATCAGGTATAATTATGATGATGTTACAAAGCTTTCACAAGTACCTGAAGCTCCTACAAGGCATGAACTAAATTTTGAATATATATTAAAACTCAGCGGGAGAACAATCCAAGTGCCTTTTTTTTTAATATTCCATAAATTGCTTCTAAACTTTTAAGGTTTCATCATTGGGACATAGACACATGTCCATTGTATAGCATTTTTTAGTCTATTGACACAGGGAGAGAAGAATCCAATTCACACAACATGGTGAGGGAAGCCTTGGTCTACCGCTTGGGCACGAAATCAGGAATTGGCTTGAGGTGGCACTTGGATTGTTCTCCTGTGAAGCTACTCAATATATTATTATTTCAAATGTTAACTTTACTATTCCAGTATCATTATATACAGTATGCATCATGAGCAACTGACACCTTATTGATAAAAAATGTTCAAAGAGCACCATTATAATATACGGTATATATCAGTATCTACACCCCATGATGCATATAAAGCAAGAGCAAAATCTCACTCCTACATATTTTCACATCCTCATGTATTCATCCCGTTAAGACAGAGCATACGTTTTCTGTCCTGTTCAACTCATAAAGCTGAGTATTTTCTAACATCTACTCATTCCATAGGACCGAACAGGAGCTTTATACCATTTTTTTTTTCCAAAGAAAATCTTTACTGACTTACTTTTAATAGAGAAACAGAACCTTGTTCTTCCACTTTCTGCCACTCCATCTCTTTCTCAAACTTACAAGATTTATCAGATTTCTGAGCCATATTTAAATAAAAATAAGATTACAGTGTTATTACAATAGAGTAATAAATTTTCCTAAAGCATCTCTTCTGTAAATGTAAAAAAAAAAGTTTTCTGAGGTCAACAACATCAGAGACTAAAGTTAAGTAGCATATAGGTTGAATACTTCTATACTGATTGTGTCTTATATAGTGTTCTTACAGAGCAAGAGTACAGCAGGAAAAGAAACCCTGGAATGCAAAGATGAGCATAGCAATTTATGTCAACAAAAGAGTGAAAGAATGAGCACTAACTTGCACACTGTACAGTTGATTTCATCCATTATCTCCATAGCAAGGTCATTCATCTCTGTGTCTGACTCACTCTCATCTGACTTGCGACTACGGGAGGAACTTTCAGACTTGATGCTGGGTGTTGGGGAGGGTGTGTGGGACTTGAATGCACTTGGGGAATCCCGACGAGGCCTCTTGGGCATTATCATATCCTCATCCCGCATCTGACAAGAAGAACCCACTAGCAACACCCAACTTTATGACAGGAGTTTCTACATGACGAGAGAACAAAATGGGAAGCTCCAAATATTTGACAACCTTCAAATTACTCAAGTATATATTGCAATATCATTCTCCATTTCATTCTTCAGTCATACCAAAGAAAAACCTTTTCAATTCATAGTGTACTACCTTTGCCAACCAATTAATCATATATATTTAATATATATTAATTATATATCTAGTAGGCTATATATTCATAACATTCTACAGTATAACTAAAAGCATTGGGTGCTGCTAATTTGTACTTTCCTACATATTCATATTAGGATTAATAGTTCCCTAACCATCTCAGGTATGGTAATAGCTAACATAAATAATAAAAAAATTGCAATCATTCCATATACACAGTACAGTACCTGCATTCTGATAAGCATCTCCAATACTGTAGTTCAGATTCAAAATTGATATGCATTGAAAGCACCTTAATAGTACAACACTCCGCTACTATATTTCCTGCATACAACATTGCATACACACACTTACACACCACTGAAAAAAAAATATAAGGAAAAAGAGTTGCCAGAAGAGAGATACTGTAACTAAAATATCTAGGAAGTGTCTCATGTGATAATGGTAGCAAATAATGGAAATTAAAGGATTTTTTTTTAATAAGAATGATAATACAAAGGAAAGAAACTGGTGAGCTCTTATGTGCAATAATTCCTAATATCAGTATTGTATAGATGTGAAGAAAGTCAAATTATAATCACACTCCAGTGATAGCAATATTTCTGTGTAGGCTACATCCTTCAAATAAGAATGGGGAGTTTGAACAAAGGGGATGGCTATAACCTGTTTAAAATGGTGTGAGGGGAGTAATCAAGAATTATGTGCAGGAAGTATGACTGAGTATTTTTACTGCTAAGTACTGTAGTTGGGACAGATGAATAAAATAAGGAAAGATCTTCCATGAAGTAAGAGAGGTGTGTGCAATGCTTCATAAAGGAGCAGAAAGAGAAAAGAGCGAGGGATGTACAAACTGTTAAGAGACTTTGTTGTCATCAGATTATAGGGGGATAATCTGTTATGGTTAGTCCCAAGATAAGACTCTGTGAAGAATTTTTGTAGTGTGGTGTGGTATAGTTATAATTATTGTATTTCAAGTGTCTGAGTTCAGTCGCCATGTGGGGTGCTGACCCAACACCAATCCAGGTCACAAACTAAAATCTGTATTCTGACCATTGCAATACATAATTTTGGGCTTCGTACCCTCTACAGTTAAAAATACTGTAATCTATTCATTTCGATGCATCTGAGTATAAAAATTACTTTGATGCCATGAAAGCCCAGCCTCAGGCCCCTACACCCTTGAATAGGATAATATGGGATATAGATGTTGCCGCTGCAACCTATGTTAAAAAAGTATAAGTGGCTGGATTTTTTGGCACATCTTTGTGTACATAAGATTTAATGGTTTATATACTCATTCTAGTACAACAGCATAAAAAACTACAGATCATAATTTCTATATCAAAATTTTTTCCTCAATTATATAATGCTGAACAATTTAGTAGATGTTCAACCCAATTCTTACACTCAGTTTGCGTTCCATTTCCTTCTTGATTTCTTCTCTCTTTGATAAGGAGACGGGGATGGGGCTGCCTGGCTTTGACCTTGGGATTGGTGACTCTCGTCGGAGATTGAACGGATCCTGCAGAAAAATCATTTTGATGCAGCCTTTATATTCAAACTCTCCAGTCCAGTACAAACCAATACTTTTATTACACCTAATACTTTTCTGCCATTGTGCAGTTAGTATTTTTTGACATGAATGTTGTAATTCTAATGTTATTTGAAATCTAAGATGAGGCAATAAGCTTCATACGCGTACAGTCCTGAGCACTAATAAGTACACAGCTTTGGTTGAAGCTTTGAACAGTCCAATTCACCAACAAACTAATTCCAATGGAGATTGTACTGTGTATTCATTTACTGTCACTAGGTATTTGAAGCACACCTGAATACTTATCAGTGCTCATGACTGTACTTGCAAACATCTGAGTGCTATTCCAACAGTTTCAAGTTAAGGATACGTGTACCTAACCTAACCATTTAAAACTCTGCAGAGGGAAAAAATCATAAGAGATGTTAATAAATACAGTTCAATATACAATAAAGGCTTACCTTATTCATTGACGGAATAGTCTTTCCTTGACGTTGCCTCACCACTTCATCAACAATGGCCTTGAGTTGGTCCACCGAGTCTCTACTACGTGAGTGGAGGAGCCTTAGCCCTCGCCGGAACACAGGGTCGAGGTCAAGGGTGGCCATGCTTCCTCGTATTTTTAACTATTTGTACTCTGCACCAAATAAACATAATGTACAGTCAGCCGCTACAGATTGCCCAGATTAGGTCCCGGTAGTCTGCTGTGGTCTAGGTTAGGTTAGGCAAGGTCAGGTAAGGTCAGGCTAATTTCAAAATGCCCCATTTCCAATGGGGCATTTGCGGAGGAAATGCCACTGAAGAAAATAGTCTTAGAATGGTCTATATAAGTGGGTAATAAAGGTAGAAAAACTGTACACAATAACTGTAATTCTTTCAATATTTACCATCAGTTGCTCCAGAATTACCAACACTGTATAAACACTTAATACAAACGTTATTTTTGTTTTTACGATGTTATTAATAATACATGAAGCAATAAGGCCATATGCAAGAACATTAATGGTGTATACGATGGTGTGGTACCGGTACGATGACTCCATAGACAAACAATAGAGCCATCATACCGGTACCAAGCCATCGTATACACCACACATGATGTTCTTGAATATGACCCATATTGACACGACTGTCACAACAATAATAAGACACACATAGATAATAAACCCAATATTTACACTAAAAAAGGCAATTATTATCACCCACCATAATTATATCATTACTCTAAATAATAAACTAATCATATAAACCACAATATTCCATTTAAAACACACAATGAGGTGATATAGGAGTTAAAAGTTTAATTAGTAATGTTCCTCCACCTCTACTCACCCATCCACCGGTTGTGTTTACATGTGACGTCATCAAGTCAGTGTTGCCAGGTCTGCTTGGCGTAATTCCTCCCATCTTCAATAATATCAGAATTTCCCCTTTTTTTTTTTTTTACATCAACTTCTGCTGCATTATAATTTCCCTTTTTTACCTCAACTTCAACAATATCAGAATTTCCCTTTTTTTTTTTTTTTTTTACATCAACTTCTGCTTCCTTTTTTACCTCAACTTCAACAATATCAGAATTTCCCCCTTTTTTTTTATACATCAACTTCTGCCGCATTATAATTTCCCTTTTTTACCTCAACTTCAACAATATCAGAATTTTCCTTTTTTTTTACATCAACTTCAACATTATAATTTCCCTTTTTTACCTCAACTTCAACAATATCAGAATTTTCCTTTTTTACCTCATAAAGATTGTTCAAGAGTTAATGGGGAAATTTCTACCAGACGAAATATCAAGAAGTTGGAATTTGTGAGGTAAAAAGGGAAATTTTGATGTTGAAGTTGAATAATTTCCCTATTGGTATCTCTAGTTCATATAACTAGAGAAAATTCCCCATACTTAGCGCTACTGTAGGTGACGTCAGCAGAGGGTGTGACTGACTGTGACTGTAGGAGCGCAGGCGTTGTTGGATGGTAAGAGTTGGGTTATAATATTTATCATTCCTTCCTGCTGATTTTTCTTGTTTTACTTTTTTTTTTTTAGGTATTATTGAGTTATAGTATGTACTATTCCTGCCCCCCCTCCCCCTTATTTTTAGGTATATTCGCTTCTGGTAGCACATTATGGTAAATTTACAGAAGTACTGTGTTCATTATATTTTATATATTACTATCATTACCCACTATTTTGGACCATTCTAAGATACTTTTCATCTATGGTGTTTCTCTCAGAGATGCCCCGTTTTCGAGATATGCCCCGTTTTACAAACTTAATTTGGAAATTAGTCTGACCTAACCTAACCTAACCTGACCTAACCTAACCTAACCTAACCTAGACCACAGCAGACTACCGGGACCTAACCTGGACAAACTACCGGGATATAACCAGTGTAAACTATCATAAAGTTACATGCGTGCTGCCTGTATACAGATTTGAATTGAATAAGGTTTGTTGTGATACTTTTACTGCTGCTGGTGTCTTGATGTCTTTAAAAACATACGGGAGTAAACCTTTTTGATAATAATATCCCCATGAAAACCACTTTGATATAATAGTGAATATAACATAACTATTACTGGTACTACTTAGAGCAACCTTGTTTTAATGTGACTCGCAGTGATATGGTATATATTATTAAGGGACCCTTTGTTGTAGTAAGAAAATTGGAGGTAAATGAGTCCTTCAAGTAGGCTATTGATACGAAACACCACCTATAAGGAAGGAGCTTGTCGTGGCATGGTTAGGTGGAATCAGAAGCCTCCATATTTTATACACGATCACAACAAGGTCTTTAATTCTCATTCTCTTGACATAAGCTAAAAGGCACAGTCTACAAGCAGTGTACACATAGGCTACTCACAACTTCCAACAGGAATAATTAAGGGATTAACTAAATACAGAATGCTATAAAAAACCCTGTAAATATTGCAATCTATATCCCACGAAAAACACAACAGCCTCGCTCCCTTAATTTTGTATTATATGTAACTACGTAGGTTCAATATACCACAGCTTCTAAGATCCTCCTCTGTGTTTTGTTCCTCTTAATTAAGCAGCAGATAAAATAAAGCCTAAGAAGAATAAACACACACTAAATTGAATAGTACACCTCAGATCAGCAGCTAGGGTCTCAAAACATCAATATATACTGTCCACAAGGAATATATACCGAGGGCATTCAATGTAGCAGAAGATGAACTCGAAAAAAAATCATCCATGGAATTCAGCAGCAGTCACCCAATACAGAATCAAAATATGAGCTTATACACTGGATACGATAGCTTTTGGACTCAGGATATAATTATGAGTTGTGAACGAATATACACAGAATCTACCAGCCATTAGACATAGAAAACGAGCCTAGAGTGAATATTTATGTACTGGATAAAACCGTCACTATTTCACAAAACGCAAGAATGAGATCGGAATGAAAGTCACTGGGATTCCATAACTTAACTCTCTCTCTCTCTCTCTCTCTCTCTCTCTCTCTCTGGTAGTGGTGGTGAGGGTAGTAATGGTGGTGGTGGTGGGAGTAGTAGTAGTAGTAGTAGTAGTGGTGATAGTAGTAGGAATGACGGTGGCAGTAGTAGTAGTAAAAATGGTGGTGGTAGTAGTAGTAGTAGGAATGACGGTGGTAGTAGTAGTAGTAGTAGTAGTAATAGTAGTAGTAGTGGTATTGGTGATAGTAGTAGGAGAGGTTGTGGTAGTATACAACAAGAAGGGCGATAGTAATAGTAAGGAATAGTATCAGTGGTATAAGAAAGCCGTTAGTAGTAGTAGTAGTAGTGGTAGTAGTAGTAGTAGTAGTAGTGTTGGTGGCAGTGGTTGGCCAGGGCTCAGTGTGTGTGTGTGTGTATGTATACGTGTGTGTGTATGTGTGTGTGTGTGTGTGAGCAGTTTTGGGCACGGGCAAGGTGGTGGTGGTGTCAGTGGTGGTGGTGCCAGAGGTGTGTTGGTCGTCTACCTACACTCGCTCTCTCCGGTACAACACATCTCATCATCCCTTACTTACTCTTATTATTCATGTTCTCTCTACACACACCGACCGGCCCTCTCTCGTCAAAGTGCCCCAAGTCATGATGTAGACGTGTTGTTGTATATATCTATTTTTTCTCGTGACGTGACCCTGATCGAGTAAACATCTAACTATAAGTAATATCACAAGCCGATTACTTCCATCCTAGAGTGTGAAGTTTGAGCCAAATTGTACTGAGAATATTCCTCAAGATAATGTTATATAAGTTGTCGTTGATATAAAGTGTGCGTGTGCAAAGTGGCCGCCGGAGTGACACTAACCTCTTTATACGTGTGATTTTGAAATGAGGAGTATATATGTATAAACAATCCAGTAGGCTGTTTTAGACAAGATAGTAATTTTAATTCACTGTGGAATGCTGAAAAGTTTGTCCCGGCCGGCCACGAGGAAAGCCAGTGAGGTTGTTTGGTAATGCACAAACCTATACGAGCGAGATGGCGATGAAAAAATAAAAATAAAATAAAATAAGTGCAGCCTGAACGTTTGCCAAGGTAGCAGCGAGGCGGTGGTAGGCTAGGCTCCTCTCACAGCTTGGAGGCTTCAGTATTTTTGTTGGAATCCATCATTAGGCTATTCTCTGGTCTAACTCATCCATTCGGTGCCTATGCTGGTGTTATGTACAGTCACGAGCACTAATAAGTATACAGTTTTGGTTGAATCTTTGATCAGTCCGATTCACCAATGAAGTAATTCCAATGGAGATCTTATTGTGTATTTATTTACTATATCTGGGTATTCGAAGCACACCTGGATACTTATTAGTGCTCGTGACTGTACCAACCACTAGTACTCTTAATGGGTACCAAAAATAAATTCAGATACCTATTGTGTTAAAAGATGGAAATAGTGTAAGTGGAGAGAAAGAAGACTACTGAAGCCTCCTTGGTGAACTAGTAAACAAGACCCCCAACCCAGGTGGAGATGTGGGCCACCTACTGGGGTTCCAACGATGACAATATTATCTACTCGGTGCAGATCAAAGTGGCCCTTACACACCTCTTATACTGAGGTGAATGTTGCTCTCATTTTGCACAGTGGAATCAACACCAAATTGGACTGTTGTGTGAAACTGAAAATAAATGTTTTGTCACACACATTCCCTTGGCGGGAACAGTGGACCGAGTTACGAGTGTCAAGAGGTACAGTACAGTATAATATTTGAGGAGGGAAAGTTTGTGGTTATAAATTGCAGTTTAAGGGGAGAGTATACTTATGGTACAGCCACAATCAAATATCCACCGACACTTTACTTCCATCGTAGTAAATATCTTGGTAATATAAAACAACACGTGTATGTATGATTTTGCAGCACCTCATAATAATAATAATTGAGGGGGTTGAGTTGACGTAAGGTGTTGTATGATTATATTTTGATATGATATTGATTTATTTGCATAATGGAAGGAAAGTGTCGGTGGTTATTTGATTGTGGCTGTACATTAGAGTGCCTTGATTCCTCCAAAGTATGCCAGGAAACAACAGGACCAGATTAACAAAAATAATGGTGGACTGTTGGTAGGAAAAGATTGGAGGAATGATTATCTCCAAAAATGCCAAAGCTGTACCCTCCCCTCACCAGTTGTAGACAATAAACTCTACGATAGCAAAAATCCTGTCGGGTCAGGTCAGGTCAATGCAAGTACGAGAATTTTGAAACAATACTTTTCCTCGCTTTAACTACCTCCACTCAGGAAGCTATGAGTTTTATTTAATTTGTTTGTTAGTAGTGTTCCGAAAAAAAGGTCATGTGCACATTTTTGCAATCTTATTTACCAAAGTTGTGGCTCGTGAATATTGCAACAAGTGATTGGAAGTTTGGGAGACAATTGAATCTGGCTCCAGGAATGAAAAATAAACTTTAAGCTTTGAATAAACATCAATTATTATTATTATTATGACTAAGAATGAGGGTGAAATATGAGTGTCTTTGGCTACAGACCTTCACAATTATTCCCTCAACCTTGGCAGTGATTTACGGTCTCCAAACGCTTTTGTTATATTGGAGTGCCTAGATTCCTCCAAAGTATGCCAGGAAACAACAGGACCAGATGAACAAAACTAATGGTGTTATGTTGCTTGGGATAGTTTGGAAGAATCAGTTGCTCCAGATTTACCAACACTGTACTTCCCTCTCTTAATTAAGGACCTTGTGTGATCGTGTTTGAAAATAAATTGGGGGCTTCTGCTTCCTCCTGACTATGCCATGAAACAAGCTCCTTCCCTATAGGTGTGTGTGTTTCGTGGCAATGTTTGAAGGACTCATTTACCTCCAAATTTTCTCACTACAACACACAAGGTCCCTTAACCCAACTCACCACCAGAGATAATTATTATATTCCACTGTGTGCCAACTCGCTGCTCGTGTAAACAAACCCACTTACAGTACTTACTTACTTATTTACTTACTTGGTCTTTACACTGTGTCTGTCTGGTTGAAAAAGAAGCGTTATTTAATACATCAGGAAAAAGGTATTATCTATTATTATTATTATTATTATTATCGTTAACGTACATCAGAAAAAAGGTACTATCTATTATTATTATTATTATTATTATGTTGGTGTGTGTGTGTGTGTGTGCGTTACCGAATTCAGTGCTGGTCGGCTCATTATAAGATGGTAATAAAATACTTTGGGTACATTGAAGCGCCTTGATTCCTCCATAAGTATGCCAGGAAACAACAGCACCAGATGAACAGAACAAAATATGTAAGGGCGTCCTGTTGCTCGAAATAGAATGGAGGAATCATTTGCTCCACATTTACCACATACACGGTACAGCCCCAATCAAATATCCACCAACACTTTCCTTCCATCGTGCAAATAAATCAGTATCATATCAAACTATAATCATACAACAACACCTTACGTCAACTCAACCCCCTCAATTATTATTATTATTATTAAGAGGTGCTGCAAAATCATACATACACGTGTTGTTCTTTATAATATCAAACTATAATCATACAACAACACCTTACGTCAACTCAACCCCCTCAATTATTATTATTATTATGAGGTGCTGCAAAATCATACACGTGTTGTTCTTTATAATATCAAACTATAATCATACAACAACACCTTACGTCAACTCAACCCCCTCAATTATTATTATTATGAGGTGCTGCCAAATCATACATACACGTGTTGTTCTTTATTACCAAGATATTTACTACAATGAAAGGAAAGTGTCGGTGGATATTTGATTGTGGCTGTACATACAAAAGCTCCGTGTGTGTGTGTGTGTGTGTTGAGCCTCGCGTGGTGGAGAGTGGTCGAGGGTTGCGAGTCTACCTTGAGTATAAATATAAGAGTATTTTCTCTACTAGTGTTAAAATATTTACAGCGGCACAGCTATAGTCTTCCCCGCCAACTACCACCTGGCGGCAGGTACGTGTACTACACCATCTCGTTTGTTTGTTGGTTTGTTTGTTGGTTTGTGTGTTTGTTTGTTTGTCTCATGGCCCTCAATGTACAGTCGAGGCACATAGTCCTTGGCCAGAGTGTAAGGGGAAGTCTGTTCAAGGACTATGTGCCGTGACTGTACGGTTGTGGACTATAGTTTATTTACCACATTACTACATTTTTTTCTTTTAATTTATCTACCACTAAAACCTAAAAAAAAAAAAATGTAAAAGTGCCACATGAAGGAATAAAAAAAAGTTGGAATAGTTAACATTAATCCATCAGCTTCTACTAAAAAAAAAAAAAAAATTCAAAGGTTTGGTAAGGAACTATTGACCACATCTGTACAGTCACGAGCACTAATTAGTATACAGTTTTGGTTGAAGCTTTGAACAGTCCACCAATTCACCAACAAAGTAATTCCAGTGGAGATGTTATTGTGCATTTATTAACTATCTCTAGGTAGGTATTCGAAGCACACCTGGATACTTATTAGTGCTCGTAACTGTACAATGGAGATCTTATTGTGCATTTATTAACTGTCTCTAGGTAGGTATTCGAAGCACACCTGGATACTTATTAGTGCTCGTAACTGTACTATCAAAAACAAAACTCGTGTCATTGTCTTGTCCAATGATTTAATATATAACTTGTGAAACATAACGAAAATCCCAACACAGTAACGTTCATGCCCATATATTATTTTCACCAGTTTTCACAACACCGAGTTTTGTCTTTGATAGTACAGTTGGCTACATGAATTCGTATACAGTCTGCATGTTGTTGTTGTTGTTTTCAAGAGTTTAATAACATACAGATAATGTATGTCAGACTATATAACTGCAATACAACATTATTATTATTATTATTATTTGGTTTGTTGTTAATTTCCCCCAATCATATTATGCAGAGTCACTTGGTAGACCATTCATTGCAGTACTTACAGAATAATGAATGACCTCTCTTTCCATTATAGCCTGTGTAGGAATTCCAGTGGCCAATAGTTTTACACATATCAATATTTTTATACCTGTGATTTTTTTATATAAGGAGCTATGCAGATCCTACCCCCTCGTGTTGACGTTGTGTGTTTTGAAAGGTGTTTATGTCCATGTTACTAATTGGGGATCATTATTCTGTTTCCTGGGAGAGAGAGAGAGAGAGAGAGAGAGAGAGAGAGAGAGAGAGAGAGAGAGAGAGAAAGAGAGAGAGAGAGAGAGAAAGAGTGAGTGTGTGTGTGTGTAAGTTGGAGTGTGTGTGTGTGTAAGTGAAAGTTTGAAAATGAGTGTGTGTGTAAGTATGAGAGTGAGTGTGTATGTGTGTGTAAGTATGAGAGAGAAAGTGTGTGTGTGTGTGTGTGTAAGTTTAATTAAGAGTGTGTTACTGTGTGTGACTTTAATAGTATATATATGTGTGTGTGTATGTATATGTCCCCTTATTAAACCTCTCTCTCACAGAATCGAACTACCTCACTGGAAGACAACTACTAATCAAATTGGTGTACTAGGAATAATATAAATGATTACAAATTATAAATAACTGGAAGAGGAGTTTTTTGTGTTGTTGGGAGGAGGGGGAGGGGAGGGATGATTAGGGTACTAGGAAATTATAAAGGGGGGGATTCTCTTGTTGGTAATTATGGAAGGCTACTGATTCCTCCTAACTCTACTTTTCCTAGCTAAAAAAAAAATAATAATAATAATAATAAATAAATGTAAAAATCTATCAGGTAAATGAAGGGATTTTTTATTTTCTCTGTCTCTCTCTCTCTCTCTCTCTCTCTCTCTCTCTCTCTCTCTCTCTCTCTCTCTCTCTCTCTCTCTCTCTCTCTCTCTCTCTCTCTCTCTCTCTCTCTCTCTCTCTCTCCGGCCAATCTTAGTCTTTTTGCCTCTCTCTCTCTCTCTCTCTCTCTCTCTCTCTCAGTCTGCATCCCGTCCACTTCTGCTAATACTCATCATCCCTTCAACACAGTCAGTCAACAAGTTACATCCTCATTATATACCGTATGTAGTTCTCGTAATGCATCAACAACTACTAATGTTTTGCTGAGGGAGAAGAGTAATCAGTGTGTGGAGGTTGGAAGTGAAGTGGTGTTGGTGGTGGTGAGCTACAACAGGTCCCTCAGTCGCTCCCTCTCAGTTTGTCATGAGCGGGGAGAAAGGAAGGAAGGAAGGAAGGATCGTAGCCAGCCAGCCAGCCAGTCAGTCAGAAGCTTTGAGGTAAGATAAGACAGAGTTAGTTGGTGCATGTATAGAAGAGGAACATACGTATAGTCAGAGGCATAAGACAGAGTTGTTGTTGTTGCTTGGTGTATATATATAGGAAAAGCATTGGGGGAAGGTAAGACAGAGCTCGTGTATAGGAAGCTAGGGCATTGGGGAAAAGTAAGACAGAGCTGGTAAAGTAAGACACGACGAGTTGGTGTATAGAAGAGGAAGGTTGTCAGTTAGAGGCAATGAGCGAAGGGACGACAGATTTGTTTGGTGTGTTGGAAAGGTTAATATTAAGGGTTTGTGAAGCGTGTTTTGTCGTTCGAATCACAGAGAATTTAATCATATTGTGTCTATCTGAGGGAATGAACTTTAGTGCCTCAAAACACAAGGTAAATTGCCAAAGTACACTCGCAATCCAAAATTTGTATCCAGGTCTTGTTGAAGTTTCGAATCATGTGACATACTAGTGAACCAATTACAACTCTTATCCTGTTTCATATTTGTATCCAGGTCTTGTTGAAGTTTCGAATCATTTGACATACTAGTGAACCAATTACAACTCTTATCCTGTTTCATATTCATATTTGTATCCAGGTCTTGTTGAAGTTTCGAATAATTTGACATACTATAGTGAACCAATTACAAGGCTTATCCTGTTTCATATTTGCTTGAGCTCACTTAGGCTAATACTCGATTAGGCTATTAGAAGCAAGCCTGGATACATATTTTGGATTACGAGTGTACAGTACAGTGCATTGTTTGTTGATAGTAAAAACATTCTCATATTTGGAGCTGATTGTATATCTATTTCAATAGATATATACACACACACTCTCACAATCACACACACCTCCTCTGACATCAACACACACACACACACTCACACACGGCTTTTGACATCAACACACACAAACACTCACAGCACTTCTGACATCAGCACACACACAAATACACACACACACCCTCTGACATCAACACACACACACACGGCTTCTGACATCAACACACACACACACACACCACTTCTGACATCAACACACAAACAAACACACACACACCCTCTGACATCAACACACACACAAACACACACACCACTTCTGACATCAACACAAACACACACACCGCCTCTGACATCAACACACAAACACACACACCTCCTTTGATATCAGCACACACACAAACACACACACCACTTCTGACAACACACACACACACATACACTCACACACCCTCTGACATCAACACACACACACACACACCTCCTTTGCCATCAACACACACACACACACCACTTCTGACATCAACACACACACACACGGCCTCTGACAGCAACACACACACACACACACACCTCCTCTGACATCAACACAAACACACACACCCTCTGACATCAGCAAACACACACACACCTCCTTTGCCATCATCAACACACACACACACACACACATACGGCTATCATTTCAGTTGGCACCGTACAAAAACACACACCCACACTACGCCATGTAACTATTCCTAGGTGTTAGCAAGTGTTGTATGTACAGCTCAGATGGAAAGGAGGGAGTGAGTGAGTGGGGTGTGTGTGTGGATGAGTAGGGAGTGAGTGGGGTGTGTGTGTGTGTGGATGGGTAGGGAGGGAGTAGGTGTGTGTGTGTGTGGATGGGTAGGGAGTGAGTGGGGTGTGTGTGTGT
>JAWQEG010002827.1:150000-152500 GCA_033782935.1 Petrolisthes cinctipes | reverse complement strand
CCGTAACTGGTAAACTGTTATCCCAGATCCGTATATTTGAATATGAATGATTCATATTGACAAGTATGTTGTGTGGGTGGGAGGTAAACACAGGATAGAGCTTTGAGTTATTTTATTACTCTTACGTTCGGACTACACAGAGTCTATGTCATTTCTCTCTGAAGATGGACTCTGTGTAGTCCGAAACGTAAGAGTAATAAAATAACTCAAAGCTCTATCCTGTGTTTACCTCCCACCCACACAACATATTTGAATATCTTGGGAGAAACACTGAGTTATTTGTTGTGGTAGTTCACCCATTCAATAGTGGTTTTAAGGGGACTGTGTCTGTTGGTCCTTTATTATAGTGCCATGATTCCTCCAAAGTACGGGTACCGGTATGTCAGGAAACGGGACCAACAGGTTAACAATAATAATGGGGTCCTGATGTTGCTTGGAATAGTTTACCGGTATGTCAGGAAACGGGACCAACAGGTTAACAATAATAATGTGGTCCTGTTGCTGTTTGGAATAGTTTACCGGTATGTCAGGAAACGGGACCAACAGGTTAACAATAATAATGGGGTCCTGATGTTGCTTGGAATAGTTTCGATTATACTGTGGAGGTGCTATGACGAAACAGGAGGATAAGGTATATCTATAGTATGAAATATGGTCCTGACGTGGGCAAATCTTAAATCCCAGGTTAGTTCTTTCCTCACAATACTTTGGCCAAAAATTATTAGAACAATTATGAGTGCCTATGAAAAAGTTAATTAAATTGTAAAAATCCAAGTGGACCTGTTCTTATGAGTGCCTATGAACAAGTTAAGTAAGTTGGAGGATGAGTGGTACAAATTATAATGTTGCTGTTGCTCAGGTGATGGAATCAGAAAAAAAAACTAAATATCATGGATGAACGTTCTCTCCATGGCTGCTTCATCCAAGACACGTCCCTTATCTCTCACTGATTTATGTAGCTCGAAAGGTGAACCAGACTTAAAATGTAGTTATGTTGACCACCTGGAAAAATTCAAGGGAGTTGAGGAATATGTGGAAGAGGAAACACTGTCAAAGGATGATGACAGTGTAATGATTTTTATTGCTCACAGTGTTAAGAAAAAGTTGAAATGTTCAGTATGTGTGAGTATACATAGAGTCTCTCTGGAGAAGAAACTTGAAGCTGAAATTCCTGACAGTTACCAGTATATAAAGATCTTTGATTGAGGTGGTCTGAGGTGGCCAACAGATTTTACACTTTCTGTATGTATTTCAACCTACCAAGTATTCCAAGCTCTCATTGGTAAATTTAAGAAAGATTTTGTGCACTGCAGCTGTCAAAGAAAAGTGCTAGTTCAGTTAGCCCTAAACTTTCTGGGGAGGGATTTTGATGTAGCTGAATGTTACCCCTGCAAAACCTCAGTGAAGAACCTAATTACAATGTGCATATTATTGCCTCTAACTAATATTCTGTTGACTAATTTCACAATGACATATAACAATACAATAGTCAAGGAAAAAAATATGAAGAGAAAACTATCGACACTCCAAAACTGAAGGTATAGATAGACGGTAAATATTGAATGAATTGCCGTTATTGCGTACGGTTTTTCTACCTTCATTACCCACTTATTTAGACCATTCTAAGACTATTTTCTTCTATGGCATTTTCTCCGCAAATGCCCCATTTCCAAGATAGGGCATATTCAAATGGGGCATTTTGAAATTAGCCTGACCTTACCTGACCTGACCTAACCTAACCTAGACCGCATCAGACTACCGGGACCTAACCTGGGCAAACTACCGGAACCTAACCTGGGCAAACTACCGGGAAATATTCGTGATAAAGTACAATAAATGACTGGGGCAAAATACTGGGACCCAACCGGATCTGGCAACACTGCTGCAAAACGGTAATTCTTTCAATAAATACCAGATAGACCTATAGTGTGTACTGTACATTGTGACCTGAGCCACAATCATGGTAGTTTTCTTACTTTTTAACTTACTGTATATCTGGGAGTCAGAGAATGGAGTACTCGGTATTAGCCTACTAGGTTAGGTATTATTTATTGTAGTACAGTATACCGTATTCTCATTTTAATTGTTTAAAACAGGAATCATTTAAAATCTGAGAACAGAATGCATGTTTAGTTCCGCTGAAGTGAAAAGACTTGTGAATATCAACAGAAACCTGACCACTTTGTGCTTGATAGTAGTTAAAAATAAAATATATGTTGTACTCCAGTGTGTATTTTTACCCGTTATTATTATTATTATTATTTCACATTGAGACTGAATGTTCTGCCCAAGTACACATAATTAACTACATAAATAATATAATTGGAAAGTGATACTAAGAAAAACCAATAACAGCTGTAGGGAAAGTAAGAGGCACTGATAAAATTAAGGAAAAAAATGGTAAGGAAATCAAATCGCGAGAAATTCCCGTTGCCAGTTTGTCCCTGCGTACGTTTGTATTTTTGCAATATTACGGTATTGCTAGCATTATCAGAGCACC
>JAWQEG010002827.1:130000-132500 GCA_033782935.1 Petrolisthes cinctipes | reverse complement strand
ATTGTTGTTGTTGTTGTTGTTTATGTTGTTGTTGTTCTTGCGCTTGTTGTTGTTGTTGTTTATGTTGTTGTTGTTGTTGGTGGTATTGTTGTTTATGTTGTTGTTGTTGCTGTTCTTGGTGGTATTGTTGTTGTTGTTGTTTATGTTTTTGTTTTTGTTTTTGTTGTTGTTGTTGACATGTTGTTCCTTCTACAATCAGGGTCTTGGTGTTGTGAAAATATCGCCTCAATGCTTTCTTTGGGGGAAGGAATATTCTCTGCATTATTTTGGAGGATTTGCAGGCTCCGATTTCCTTATTTTGGAGGATTTGGAGGCTCCGATTTCCTTCTATAGTTTTTTTATAGGTTGTTTTGGAGGTTTTGGAGACTCCGATTCCCTTCTATGGGTATTAATGGAGGTTTTGGAGGCTCCGATTTCCTTCTACAGGTTGTTTTGGAGGCTTTGGTGACTCCTGTATGTGAGGGAAAGAGAAAAAATTAAGTGTTAAACCAAACGTAACCTAACCTAACGTAACCTGACCTAACGTAACCTAACCTAACGTAACCTGACCTAACCTAACCTAACCTAACGTAACCTAACCTAACCTAACCTAACCTAACCTAACCTAACCTAACCTAACCTAACGTAACGTAACGTAACGTAACCTAACCTGACCTAACCTAACCTAACCTAACCTAACCTAACCTAACGTAACGTAACGTAACCTGACCTAACCTAACCTAACCTAACCTAACGTAACGTAACGTAACGTAACCTAACCTGACCTAACCTAACCTAACCTAACGTAACGTAACGTAACGTAACCTGACCTAACCTAACCTAACCTAACGTAACGTAACGTAACGTAACCTAACCTGACCTAACCTGACCTAACCTAACGTAACGTAACCTAACCTGACCTAACCTAACCTAACCTAACCTGACCTAACCTAACGTAACGTAACGTAACGTAACGTAACCTAACCTAACCTAACCTATGGGGAAAATTACAATTGGTCCATTAATCACCAAAAATTGTCCCTAAAATTAACATACATACTTTTCAATGTTTTTCTTGCCTTAATCCAACTGTACAGGGATGTATGTAAAATGCATATTACAATTTGTATTAAGGTTTTGGCAGGCGAATCATGTGACTGAGACGAGTCGGCGGCATCCGTGGTGGTGGAGGTGGTAGGGTGGTAGGGGGGGGGGAGGGGGATAGTGCGTGATGGTGGTGGAGGTGGTAGGGTGGGGTGGGGGGGGATAGTGTGTGATGGTGGTGGAGGTGGTAGGGGGGGGTGGATAGTGTGTGGTGGTGGTGGAGGTGGTAGGGTGGGGTGGGGAGATAGTGCGTGATGGTGATGGTGGTGGAGGTGGTAGGTGGGGAGATAGTGTGTGATGGTGGTGGTGGTGGAGGTGGTAGGGTGGGGGAGATAGTGTGTGGTGGTGGTGGAGGTGGTAGGGTGGGGGGGGGAGAGGAGATAGCGCGTGATCATCGTTTGTTTTCTTTTATTAACCATACGTTGGTGTTTCCTTCTCCTTTCTTTTTCCGAGATAATAACTTCCTTCTTTATATGGAAGGATATGGCCTTCCGTTTTGTAAATGCACCACCTGGCATGACTGAGTGTTGAAGCTGGTGGTTAGTTAACTCGTAATCAATAAAAACCACCGAGTCAAACACAAAATTTCCCTAACTTAAAGTTTAGAATTTCCCTTTATGCCTCAATAATTCCCTGTTTACTCATTATCATTACTACTATTACTATTACTATTATCATTATTACTATTATTATTATTATTATTATTATTATTACTATTCTTATTATTATTATTATTATTATTATTATTATTATTATTATTACTATTATTATTATTATTATTATTATTATTATTATTATTACTATTATTATTATTATTATTATTATTATTGTTACTATTATTATTATTATTATTATTATTATTATTATCTTTTTGGTATTTCTTCTGGTAAGACTTTCCCTGTTTACTTTTGAACAATCTTTATATAATTTCCCCGTGTGGATTTCAAAATTCCCTAAAACTGAGAAATTTCCTTGCACCTGGTAACACTGGGTGGGGGGGAGGGGGAAGGAGTGGGAGATGTGGTGGCAACACACATACACATACACACACACACTACACAAACGCCAGTACAGTAAGTCCCCGTTGAACGAACGTCCATTGAACGAATCCCCGCAATAGCGAAAGGCAAATTTTACTACCATTTTTCCTTGAACGAAAGGCTGATCCAGTTTAACGAAAAAAAAATCTGAGTTTTTAATATACATATTAATATATATAAATCATAAGCAGGCACCATTATGAAAAAAAAAAAAAAAAAGTACGATCATTGGGCCGGTAGGGGGCAGCGTCTCTCATTCTCCCGCTTTGAGACACGTGTGTCCACTGTCCTCTGTCCCCGCCACTGTGCCGCGCGTTGTGATCACCCGTACCGTTGTTTACGTACATTCCACACTTCTGAATTCTGACGATGGCCAA